>SIJG01000011.1:258141-272669 GCA_023374025.1 Heterodera schachtii | reverse complement strand
CAAGGAGCATCTACGGTTGGGTCGTCAATTTCAAAGAGGTCGCCACGTGCACTTCATTTCCCCCCTCCCAGCAGAAGCGTTTCCTCCCCCCCCCCCAAAAAAAATTCTTAAGAATTTTTAGTAAGAAAGTTTTGAAAACACTTAGTAGTTAATCAAAAAAATCGCTGAAAACTCTCAAAATTTTGATTCCAATTATTTAGCAATTTCTCCGTTCCACGACTTCTGTCAGCTTCAAAATTCAATTTGATTCTTGTATTAAGTCAACGGAAATTGCACCATTTGAATTGATGAACGAACGAACCAAAGAAAAGATGACACTGGAGAAAGAAGGCGGCAATCACGAAAATGCCAATAATGTTCAGTGGGTGATGCAGCGATGCCAATTTGGGCAAGTGGTTCAGTAGGAGGACAAAAAGATGAACAAAATTGATTTTATGCTTTCTGGAGATTGCATTGGGTGAGTGGCAACCACGGGGAGGGGGTGCTCAAAAATTCGATTCTTTGGGGTGTATTTTCTTTTTTCAAACGATTTTCAGGGGTGTAAATTAGGAGGTGTTTTTCGGCGGTGACGACAGGCGCCGCCGTGAAAATTTTTTGAGATTTTAATGCATTTCGTTAAGAAAATTGCTTAAAATTTTCAAAATTTGCCCATTTTTTCTTCAAATTTTTATTTGTTTTTTGGATTTCGGGGGAGGGTGGACTTTACCCCCAGTGGCAACCGCGTTTATTGATCTCGTCACTTTAAATTGCAATTCATTTAGACCATTGTCTCATCCAAAGGTGGGCAAAATAAATGCAAAAAGTCATCTGAAAATGAATGCCGGGCCCAGCGGACAGCGGAAGAAAAAGTGAAAGAATTATTGGGAAATGACAAATGAACGATCATTATGTATGGAAATCTCTGTTAATTAATTGCTCTTCACATTTATTTGAGTAATATTGTCGTTTGCTCCACCTTTGTGAAAACATATTTTCTGTTTTCAGAAATCATGAAAAATTCGAAAATTTAAATTAAGGGCACTTCAATTTCGGAGTCTAAAAAAAAGTACTGTGTTTCTTAAAACGCATCGAAATCCCGCCAAAGGCAAATGAATCGAAATCCTCCCAAATAAAAACAAATTTTTTTTTTCCGATTAAAACGTGTAAACTTATTGTATTTTTAAAATTAAATCCTGCAGATGATTAGAACATGGCACTGTCGTCCTTGAATGGCAGGGACGGTCCTTGAATTGTGCCCTCTCACTTGAAAATATCTTAACACTGATGAAATTAAATTTCGTTTTTTTAGGTTTCCTTTTTTGATATGATTGCTAGGGATGCAATTTATAGTTGCTAAAAAGTGTCAAAATAATTAGTTTTTAGTTTCTAAAAAACCCCCAAAATAGTTGCTAAAAATAGGTAAATAGTTGCTAAAATTTTCAGATTTAGAGGTGTAAAATCGAAAATTTTCTTCAAAAAGCAAAAATATTATGAAAAAAAAAAAAATTAAATCGATTCTTAGGGGTGTTTTTCCTTTTTTATTGCATTTTTGTTAACAAATTTTGGGCAAAACGCCAAAGTAGTTGAAAATAGTTTTTTTCAAAAATTTTATAGTTTTTTAGTTGCTAAAAATAAAAAACTAGAAAATAGTTGTTAATAACTCGAAAAGTAGCTTAACAACAGTCGAAAAAAACATGTTTTTCGTGCATTTCAGGTCACGGGGAGCTCAGGAAAAAAATAGTGAAAAAACTATAAATTGCATCCCTAATGATTGCCATCGACAGGAATATCCTCAACAAGGGCACTTTGCTTCATTTTCTGTTCCTCGCATCGTTTTTGCTTCTCATCCTTGGTGGAAGCATCATATTAATGCTACTGCGCTCTGTGGAAGAATATGAAGTGAGCGAGCGCATTCGTATGACCACAGCAATTCAAGCGGACAAAACCGCGTCCAAAAATGCTTTTCAACCGAAATCCGATGGCTTATTTTTGTTCAAATTGAGATTCGTTTTCGTCGCTTCCAGACATTTGCGCCTATGTCCAAAATCGGACTCGAACTAAAATTTTTAAAGCCCTGGTAGTCTAAGTCACTTAATTTGTTTTGTTTTTAAGTTTACCGAATGTGCCGTGCCGTTGGTCACTTTGGTGCGTTTATTTTATTTTTGCCATTTGATTTCTCGCATTTTCCAACTTTTAGGTGCTCAGCATCGTCATGGTGTTTTCGTTTCGTCTTCGAAATTTTCTTTGTGAATTCGCTGCAGAAAAATTGTGACCACCAGCAGCAGGAGAAGCGGATCAAAGCAGTGAAAAGAGTGCTTAATTAAGAGTGATCGATGATTAAAAAATTCAAATATTGGCCCCAAAACGGAAAGTACCAAAATCCTTTTCCGACTCATTTCTTCTCACATTAGTGAAAAAAAACAACAATCGCTCGGTTCACTTGTGCCGTCATCATTAGGGATGGGAATTATGTCACGAAATATCCCTAAAAAATCGTCAAAAAGTCATGAAAAACCTATAAATACGCCAAACAGTTATAAAAATGCAAAAAAAAAAAATCTTGAAAATTACGCCATAAATAAGTAAAAAATCCAAATTTTTAATAATTTGTCGGAACCCGTCAGTTGGGCGCTCACGGTTGGGCGCCCACGGTTGGGCGCTCACGGTTGGGCGCCCACGGTTGGGCGCTCACGTTTGGGCGCGCACGGTTGGGCGCCAGCACGTTTGGGCGCCACACGTTTGGGCGCCAATATTTCAAACAATTTTTTTGAATTTATTTTATTTATAAAATATTTTAACGCGACTATAAATTCTAATTTTTAAATTTTAAATAAAGCTTATTAAAAGATAAATATTATTCTGTACGTATGCAACATCAAATTGATACCAAAAGAAACAGGCCAAAGCTACAGCACGATGGCCATCTCTATACACTTGACAAGACAAGTGCCGATGGAACGACAAAATTTTGGCGATGTGAGTTCAAGAATAGTGGTGTGGACAAGTGCAAAGGTCGGATTTGGACTTCACTTCAAAATGAATTCATCCTCATGGCGACTCCACACACATGTGAACGGAATCCAAGCCACGTCATTGCACAAAAAGTCACAACAGCCATCAAAAGGCGTGCTGTTGGGACGATGGAAGCTCCCTCTGTAATCCGTGCTGCTGCTCTTCAGAGCATCAGTTCGCCTGCACTTGCAGAAGTCCCGTCAAAAAATGCTACCAATTTGGTAAATTCTTTCAATTAAAAATTTATTAAAAGCTCGTTCGTTTAGCTGATAAATCGAGCACGACATCAAGTAGATGCACCACCAGCTGTGCCCATGAATCTTGAACAACTGCAGATACCGCAAAGTTACCAGATTTACGAAAAAGACGAAAATGTGCAAGAACAATTTTTATTGGCAGATTCGGGAATTTATTTTGAAGAGGGGAACGAAAATGGACAAAGGTAATTTTGATATTTATTATATGTAAATATTTAAGTTTTTTAAGGATTTTGATCTTTGCTCCGGAATCAAATGGTGTTTGGTCTGAATCTATGGATCATTGTTATGGCGATGGGACGTTCAGCCTGAGTCCGCCATTGTTTTACCAAATTTACGTCATCTTGGCAAGGTTAATTATAATGTCATTCCTAATTAAAATTAATTAATTTAGAAGAGGCAGCTGGGTTTTCCCTGTGTGTCACGCTCTTTTGAGCTGTAAGACACAGGGAACATACGAAAAATTGTTTCGTATGTTGCGAAGCAAATGGCCTCGCTTCCAACCCACAACATTTTCAATTGATTTTGAAGCCGCCGTTTCCAATGCCATACAAATTGTATTCAATGGGAATTGCGCCATCAATTTTTGCTTTTTTCACTTTGTGCGTAACATGAAGAAAAAATTGGGAGAACAAAATCTGACGCAGGTTGTCATCAATTTTAAATTCAATAATTTCAACTTTTTTTGATTTTAAGCGTTTTAATACGGATCCAATTTTTGCTGAGTCAGCAAAAATGCTGACATCGATTGCTTTTGTTCCTATTGGCGGTCTCACTGAAGCAGTCAATGCATTGGATGTTGCGTTCCGAAATTTTCCGGAAATGCAACCGATGCTGGATTGGTGTGTTAATCGAAGTCATAAACAGCCAATATTTACTACGTTCAGGTTGATGAACAATTACACGGGTCGTCCACGGGCAGATGGGTCGCGAACGGAACCGCGTTTCAAAGCTGAAGCTTGGAATGTCTACGAGAGAACGCTGAGCAATGACGACAGAACGAACAATTTTGCAGAAGCTGCCCACAAAAGACTCCAGTGGCATTTCAATTGTCGTCACCCTACTCTTTGGAACTTCATTGACGTTCTTCGACGCGCACAAAAAGTGATTAAATTATTTCTTATTTCTCCATAATATCCAATTTAAGACTACGGATGCCGATTACTCAAACTTTGTCAAAGGAATTGAGCCGCCTCCAAAAAAGAAAAAATACCGTAAAGCCGATGACCGAATTCTGGCAAAGGTTCAGAACTATTATGCCGACATTCCCAACAACGATGATCACAATTATGTGAACCGTCACCCCCGTATCATTGAGTATTTGAAAGGCATTTCTCGCAATTACCATATGAATCCTTGATCACTTTTTGTTTTTTTAATATTGATATTATTTGTTAAAAATTTGTTGGTTTCAATAAAGCATTTTTGAATTAAAAAATTGTTTGAAATATTGGCGCCCAAACGTGTGGCGCCCAAACGTGCTGGCGCCCAACCGTGCGCGCCCAAACGTGAGCGCCCAACCGTGGGCGCCCAACCGTGAGCGCCCAACTGACGTAGACCGTAATTTGTAGAATCGCATTTTATAAAAAAATTGATTGGTTAGAATTGCAATACATTTTCTGCCTAATTGCAATTGCCTTTTCACTGATCAGGCCTTTATTTTTCGGCATTTTCTTTTGCTGAATTTCAAATTTTGCCAATTCTGCACCTTTTTAGGTTCTTTTTATAGATTTTTTTTTGAATAAATATTTTCCCTACTCATTGTCAGAACGGAAAAGAAAGGGAGCTCCGTTTTCCTGTTTTCGGTAATAGTTTAGATGGTATGACACCTTTTTCAAAAATTTTTGAAAAATCTTAGTCTTTTAAACAAGTTACTATGGGGGTTTTCAGGCACGCTGAACACGAATCTGACACCCATTTCGATCAATTTCGAACACATGACCTGAACTCTAACAAAAAAGTCGAAAGTTCAAGTTTTCAATTTCACATTTTTCGTCTAAAAACAGCTCAGATTATCTTTTATTGAAGGAAATGATGGCTATCAGTTTATTTTCATATATGTATGTAAGCACTTATTTGACGAAAATTCGAAAATTTGAACTTTCGATTTTTTGTTAGAGTTCAGGTCATGTGTTCGGAATTGATCGAAATGGATGTCAGATTCGTGTTCAGCGTGCCTAAAAACCCCCATACTAACTTGTTTTTAAGACTTTAAAAGATTTTCAAAAATTTTTGAAATTCATACCATCTAAACTATTACCCTGTTTTCTTATATATTCACGTTCCCATAACATATTAAATTTACTCAACTCTTTTTCTAACCAATTAAAAACTGAATGCGCTTTTTTAAACTTGGCATGTTCTTTCCATTGTTCATTTTTATGTTTTTTGTGGTCCTTTAATTTCTAATTGGCCATAAAATGTGATGAAACAAATTGCAACAGTAACGAATTTGAGTTTTGAATTCTTTAGGCTAAATATTATTATTTTTTAAAGCATTTGGCTCATTTGTGACATCATTTGGAAAACAGCGAAGTGTTCGCGTGGCCATGAAAATGAACAGACGGTAAGGAAATTTCTTTCAAATTTTCTCATTTAATTAATTTCCCCGTATTTTCAGTTGGGTGTGCAACGACGTTTGGATGGACATTTTCCCGCATTTTGACCGTCCTCAACTCGGCCTCAAATTGGCATTGCTTTCGCCACGTTTCAATGCGTTGGTTGACAAACATTTCGATGGCAAAAGCGAATGGACACTTTGGAGACCAATCACAATTTGCAATCAAGTTTTTGCAGAAGTGCCAAAATTACGTGTGTTTATTGGTGATAATTCTGTTGAATTTCCATTGCCTGACCGTCCGTTGCCCAACAAAATTCGCTTTAACAAACTTCGAATTGAGTAAATCAAAACTTCTTTCAAATCTTAATGATTTTATATAACTGTAGTAAAAAGTATTCCTTTTCAGCTACATTAACCACTCCGTCATCACTTTTCTCCGTGCCAACCAACAAATTTTTGACAAAGCCATCAATTTGGATTTGCATATGCCTTTCCCTTATAAAGCCAACGATGTCCACCCAATTTGGAATGCTTTTGCCCGTGAAATTTGGCCCATTTTTGCGCCAAACATTCGCCATTTGAAGTTTTCTTATGGTCATGCTCTTGAAAATTTGCGTCGCCACACTTCGCCGTCATTTCTCTCCAACCTCGACATTATTTCAATCCGTTCCGATAATTTGTTGCCCGCGGCGATTACTGATGATGGGCCAAATGCAACTGTTGACCAAGCATTGTCCAAATGGTTGCACACTCCGACAAAAAATGGAAAGCCGAAGCAATTGATGTGCAGTGATTATGAGCATACCTCAGAAACCATAGAATGGGTCAAAGAATGGGTCAACAGTTTCAAAGAGGTGTTTTGGACACATTTTCATAAAATATTTGGGATTAAATGCCATTTGCTTTTCGTTTCCAAATGTTTAGGCATTTCTCCGTGCCATCAATTCTTCGGCCAGCTACATCATTCGAATTGATCTTGACCGTTTTGAACCAACGGGAATTACGTCATTTGAATTGAAGAACGAACGGACCAACGAAATACTAACATTGGAGAAAGAAGAAAGCAATGACGAAAATATGAAGGAAGATGATGATGATGATGATGATGATGATGATGATGATGATGATGATGATGATGATGATGATGATGAATGGGACGAGCGATGGGTAATGAAGCGATGTCAATTTGGGCAAACGGCGGCTATTCAATGGGAGGACGAAAAGACGGACAAATTGAACAATGTCAACTTTTCGCCTTGTGGATTTGGGTGAGTGGAAAACAGGTACTTATGTGGTTTACCGGCCACCCGAATTTGACAGCATCAAAATCAATATCCGCTAACGCTAGTTTTCATAGAGTTTAGACGCAGTGAAACCAGTTAATTGATTCATTTAGCTTAGTCAAAATCTCTTTAAAGATTTTAAATATGTTGAACTAAGCTCTATTTACGCAGAATCGTACCTATGCGAATATCAGCAGTTATGCACACCATTTTATAAAGCTAATTATCGCTGTAGGATTTTTTTTGTAATTTTTAAATATTTAAAAAAAATTATTGTTCGAATTTGTGTTCGGGGTTCGAAATAGGATGAAATGGACGTCGGATTCGTATTCAGCAACCATCAAAACTCCAAAAAGAACTTTTTTTTTAAGACCGCTAAACCCCATAAGTACCGAAAACAGCATTTTTTTGTTTTGTTTAAAGTAATTTAATTTGCACTTCATTAGGCCATTATCTCCACCAGAGAAGTGTCAAATGAACGCAAAAAGTCATCTGAAAATGAGTGCCGGGCCCAGCGGACAGCGAAAGAAAAAGTGAAGGAATTATTGAGAAATTCTGATCGATTATTATGAATGGAATTTGATCTGATAATTGCTCCACATATTTATTTGTTGCTTCTTTCGCTTGAATACATTTAATTTGGATTTTTGGAACTTTTACGCAGAAATATTTTTTTTTTTTGGCCTTTTGCCTAATTTTTCAGAACTTTTTTTCATTTCTTACATACCTTTTTGGGTAATAGTAAAGTTTACCCCCCCCCCCCCCCCGCGCTTTTTCGAAAATTTTTGTTTTGTTTTCAAAAGCCATGAAAACATGTTTCCATTGGTTTTCGGGGTCGCTGATCACGAATCCGGCACCCATTTCGACCAATTCCTCCCGGACCCGAATTCGATGCTAAACTGCTGAATACCTACCAAGTTAGACCAAAAATATGTTTTTTTTCAATCAATTTTGCCTATAAATGTCATTTTGACGCGTAAAATGGGACGGGTGAAATTTCGTGGTGGTTGAACGCCTAATTAGAAAGCCAAAAAAACAAGTTTCCACAAGAGATTTATTAGTATTACAATTTTATTGTCCGAATACATTCATACAACATATTTATGTACACATAATGATTGGGTGTTGCATTGGAGCACATAAAAATACAATATATAGGACATACATATATCATTACAACTAGGGTTAAGCCCCGACCCCGAGCCCCCCGGCCCCCGACCCGACCCGAGACGTTTTTTGGGCCGATCCCCCGACCCGACCCCCGACATGTCGTCCCCCGAGGTCCCCGACCCCCGACTTTTTGCCCCCCGACCCCCCGACACTATTTCGGGGGATTGGGGACTCCGAGCGTTTTAAAAATTTAAAAGTTAATTCATCCACGAAGGCGGGAAATATTGAAAATTTTTGAGATTTTAAACAAATTTTCTTAATAAAATTCATTAAAAATTACGAGAAAGTTTCCGGTGGCGCCTATCGGCACCACCGCCCCACCCAAAACCATGGTGCCGATCGTTAATTTTTCAAAATATCAACACCAAGGTCGAAAAATAAGATTTTAGGGTCAAAAATAATAACATTTAGCAACATTTTTTCAAATCAGTAAATTTTTACAATTTTTTGATCAAAATGTTATTAAATTTTAGGGCCGGCGGTGCCGAGAGGCGCCGCCGGGAGAATTTTTTGAAAATTTGAGTTCATTTTGCCCGCATATTTTCACCAAAAATCATCAATTTTTGCGCGATTTTGAGAAAATTTTTAAGAACAATTTTGCGGACTGGACGGTGCCGATAGGGGTCCGGGTCGTTTTCGTACGAGCACCTGGCCCAGCCGATAGGTGCCGCCGTAAAAAAAAAATCGAAAGTTGCAAGTTTTTGGTAGCATTTTTTATATAAAAATGGCCATTTTAAAGTTTTTTTTCTCAAAAACCAGCGAAATAAAACATTAATCAGAAAAAATTTAAAAACTTTAGGTGAAGCCTGAAAAAAAGAAAAATCTTAGAAATAAGGAATAAGGACACTTACGAACCCTGCTTAATGACATTATGTCATAAAATTTCATAATTATAAATATATTTAAGAAATCTGAACAATTTTCGTAGCTACCCCAAAATCAGAACATTCTTATAAATAAGAACAAATGAAAGCCCTGGTTTAAAGGCCAGCTTGTACTCACTCGTACTGGCGCTAACAAAATCAGATGATTAAAAAGAAAAAAAGGAAGATTTACGAGCATTTAAAAAGAAAAAATTGTTTTTTTCGTTAAAAAATTTCGTTGATCACTACCCGATCGGGGTCCCCGACCCCCGACAATTGAGCTCCCCCCCGACCCGACCCCCGACATGTCGCACCCCGAGGTCCCCGGCCCCCGATTTTTTGCCCCCCGAGGGCTCGGGGCTTAACCCTAATTACAACAATTACAATGATTTGATCACTGATATGGACAGCGCATAAAGCTTATCACGGACAACAGATCAGAGGGTGATAAAGCACATACAAATGATATAATTTGGGGGGATCAGCAGCAGTTAGAAGGGGAGAAGCGTTTGTTGCTCGAATTCCATCGTTCGTTCATCCACGGGGGCCATCCTCGAGTCGATCATTGTTCACCGCTGGGGCTCACGCTTTCTGCTTCTTGTCCTTCTTGGAGCCGCCGCCACCGCCCGCCGATGCCCTGGCCCCTTTGGCGGTGTAAATCATGCCACAGTACTGAAAAGGCAATGGGAACAAATTAGACACAAAATGAACACGAACGGAGGCAAGGTGGCCCAACTAAACCAATTTTACTATCCATGGGACGACGAAATTTGGGTTTTTTCGGGACCGAAATCAGCCAAAAGGAATGTGGTCATGTTAATAGCACCTCTGAAATGCGTCTAAACCCAATTTTCGAGTTCTAAATTTCGTTTTATTTCCACACCAAGTAAAAAACACACTGAAAATAAGCCAAATTCATTTTCCGTGCCTTTATGAGTCTCTACTTTACCCTGCTTGAAAGCTCAATCTCGAAATTTGTCCATTGTTTTAAGGACAACAATACATTTTGGAATGGATACAAATTTGATTGGATTCATAAAATGCTGCTGCAAAGCGAATTCCCCCCACCCCCAAACGCACCGCTCCACCGCCGAACGCAACCGCAGCCACGAACATGTAGAAGAGGAAGCCCATTGTGTTGATTGGAGAGCAGCAGCAGCAGAAGTGATCGGAGTCGACGTGTGCACGGGCGATGGATGTGCTGTGTTGAAGCGTTGCGCAATTGTCGTCGTTGCTGATTGTTTGTTGTTGTTGTTGTTGTCGCTGTGAAGGGAATGAGTGACGAACCAAAATTTTCGTTCTTTTTATAACAGTTTCAGTCGAAATTTTGCCGTCAAAAATTTTATTTTTGCGCGAGTGTCTATATAAAGGCGTGGTGAGCCGAAGCTAAAAAAGTATGCGTGTGGCGAAGCTAAAAAAGTATGAGTGTGGGCGAAGCTAAAAAAGTATGAGTGATGGGTGATCGGAAGGGGCGGGTCATTTCAGTACCGAATAAATGTTTTTAATTAATTAATATAATTATTTTAATCATATAATTAGATTTGCTGACCTTAATTATAATTTAGATTTATTATTTAAATGTTTCCCAAACAAATTACATTTTTGTGAGAGAAATACAGTGGCCCACAAAAAGTCATGACTCAAACCTGAAAACTATCTTATAGTTCATTTAAAAATTTGAAAAAATTCATGCTTGCATAACTGTTGGTGCTGATCAAAAAAGTTTCTTACACCAACTTGATCAGGTCACTCTTTCCTAGTGACCGGGACACCCAAAATACACTGAAAATCGGGGAAATTTTCGAAATCCCTAGGGGGCTGGGAAATTTTTTCTAGAGAAAATGGACAAGCCTATTGGCAAGAGCACAAAATTTGCTACCGAATTGCTAGAAAGTTATACTTGGTTGAATATTGATCACCTTAAAAATGATCAATTTATGATCAGCGCCATAACTTTTTGTAGAAGCATCCAAATTAAACTTCTTGGTATCTTTTGATAGCACTAAGTGTCCTCTATTTGCTTTTAAGATTTCAAAAAATTTTGGTTGTGTTTCAAAAAGTTGTGGCTTGTAAATTTCATAAATTGATTTGGTAAACCTTTTTGACCACAACTTCTTTGAGACATAAGAAATTTCTTGAAATTTTAAAGGCAAATAGAGGACACTTAGAGCTATCAAATGATATCAAGAACGTTTAATTAGGATGCTTCTTGAAAAAGTTACGGTGTCTTAAATTTGTCAAATTATTCTATGGTCGTGTCTTTTTTTGTGGTCGTGTAAACTTAAATATAGCCAAATATAATTTTATTATTAGCTCTTATTCAATTATATGATTAAAATAATTATATTAATTAATTAAAAACATTTATTCGGTACTGAAATGACCCGCCCCTTCCGATCACCCATCACTCCTACTTTTTTAGCTTCGCCCACACTCATACTTTTTTAGCTTCGTCATAGCACCATATAAAGGACTCTTTTCTCACCCAACACTCCATTTTTAATTCAGTCTTACATTCTTTTTTGGCATTTATTGGAATTCAAAACCATCCTTTCTGCTAACAAGGGAACATTCCGAACTGTAAGTATTCAAATCACTTTTAAACCACTTTTATCGTGTAGAGCATAGTCGATTTACTATTGCCAATTTTCGGCTTTTTTGGCCCTGACCCACAAACTGATCAGAAAAAAGTGATCAAAGTTCTGAAAAATCAATAAAAATGACAAAACATTTAAAAATTCATAAAAATTTAAAAGAAATGATAGAGCCATAAACTTTTTTTTAAAAATGGTCAGCAAACAATTCTCTATCAAATATTATTATAAAATATTAAAATAACAGAATAAAAATATGCTAGGTGGAGTAATACTTCGAAAAAAATTCAAAATAATTCATCACTGTCGAGCGGGTCCGAACCCATGACAAATGGTCATTAAAGTGTAAGAGGAAAAAATGAGTCAAATTAACAAATTTTGGCTGAAGTTTTCATTTAATCACTTTTTTCTGATCAGTTTGGGAGTCAGGGCCAAAAAATGGCAATAGTAAATCGACTATGCTCTACACGATAGAAGTGGTTTAAAAGTGACTTGAATACTTACAGTTCGGAATGTTCCCTTGTAAGCTCTTCTAATCATTTTTTCTGCGTTGTGAAGTCTGTTGTCGCCAAAAATTGTAGCTGGATTTTTAGTTACTAAAAACCCAAATAGCTAATTAACTAAATAGTGACAAATTGGCAACAAAAAAACATGTTTCAATTTTCAAATTGGTTGGTTGGGTTGGCCTTTCTCAGCGGCAAGAGAAATTCAAAGTCTAAATTTGTGAATCTTTACCGATTGAAAATTACAATGATTTGATCACTGATATGGACAGCGCATAAAGCTTATCACGGAGCGAAAACGATCCCCGCGGGAAAACGACCTGGCCCGAAAAATTTCAGTATTTTTGCGAAATTTTTGCAAAAAACGTCATTTTTTATTGGATTTTTGAAAAAATGAAGGTTGAATATAACCCCCCCTCTGAATCTGAACCCCCCTCAGTATAACAACCGCCCTTTCGAGGGGGATTGAAAAATAGAACCCCCGGGGGTACTAATTCAGTAAGTACGGTAAAAACCCAACTTTGTTCGCAACACAAAAAAGAAAGTGTTTTTCCTGCTGTCGAAAATCGAAATTTCATTTTACACCAAATGCACATTTATTACACAAAATTGCTTTTGCCACAAGAGAATACAGACGAATAGTCGAGTTGACGACTAGGGCTTATATTTATAGTTTTTTCACTATTTTTTTCCTGAGCTCCCTATAGCCTGAAACGCAAGAAAAACATGTTTTTTAGGGGGGTTGTTAAGCTAGTTTTCGAGTTATTAGAAACTATTTTCTAGTTATTTTTACCAACTAAAAAACTATAAAATTTTTGAAAAAAACTATTTTCAATTATTTTGCTTGTGAATAAAAATTTTGTTATGAAAAATGCAATAAAAACGAAATTACGCCCCCTAAGAAACGACCTAAAATTTTTTCAAAAAATACACCCCCCTAAGAATCAACCCGAAACTTTTCAAAAATGCACCCCTAACAAATGAAAAATTTTCTCAAAAATCCATCTACAAAATTTATTATTTATTTCTTCACAAGAATTTGTGATTTTAAAAATTATTTAGCTCAATACTGACTTGGTATAATTTTTTTTTACTTTTTTGAATTTTGTCATTTCACATCCCTAAATTTGAAAGTTTTTAGCAACTATTTTGGGATTTTTTTAGAAACTAAAAATTAATTATTTTGGCAGTTTTAACAACTATAAATATAAGCCCTAGTCATATATAAACAAAAATTATATATTCATTGAAATTTCAAATTCGAGTGAATAGGAAAACCTGTAATAATTCTTCAAAATATATTTTGATGCTGAATAGAAAAGTCTTTTGCAATAAGTTGATTTGATTTGATCACTCTTACATGGTGGGTGATCTGAGCATCCCAAAAACATTAAAAATCGGGAAATTAAAAAAAAAAATTTTTTTCTTAAGCTAAATTATTCAGCAAAAATGAGAAGACCTAAATTATAAAGAGCACAAAATTCTCTACCGAATTGCCTTTTGAAGGTCACTACGACTTTATACCCGCGAAGAAAGAGATGACGTCAACATTTTAATGATCAATTTTTAATCATTTTCCCATAAAATTCAATAGAAAATCATTATTTTTTCAATTATTAGCATGAATTATTTCAGATTTTTCTATGCTCTCAAATTTGAGATTTAAATGAATAAAATTTTGTTAATAACATATGACCACCTGAAAATGGAATATGGCACATAAAATCGAAAAGTATGACCCACCATTCAAAAGGCAATTCAGTAGAGAATTTTGTGTTCTTTATGTAAGCCTGCTAATTTTTTGAAGAAAAATTTCCCTAATCCCTTGAGCAATTTTTTGAAAATTTTCCCGATTTTGTGTGTTTTTTTTTTAGAAAAAAGTGATTAAATGGCCCAAGTGGGGATGCGCATATTGGTGATTTAGCAAGGATCGTTAGGACAGAAAGGTGGAGCAGCTTGGTTGCTTGAGTTTTTCGAAGATAAATTAAACACATTAATATTTTTCTTAAAATTTATTAAAATTATAAATGGTAATTATGAAACAAAAAATTAACTTTTTGCCATTAGCACGAGTAGACACATTAAATCTTGTTTTAAATATGCCATAATTTGTCAGATTTGAGTGTCGAACTCAAATAGGCAATTTTATGAGATTATTAGGGTTTCCGAATATATCCAACATTTTTACCCATTACCTGCTCAGAGTAAGAAATAAAAAAAATAATAATTTAATAATTTTATGATTAGTAAAATATTGATTTGATTTAATCGAAAATATTTTTTATTTACATAATATTTATAAATTAA
>SIJG01000011.1:75003-253274 GCA_023374025.1 Heterodera schachtii | reverse complement strand
CAAAAAAAAAATCAATATAGTATAAAGCAGAAAATATCTAACTTAAAAACGGGAATTTTGGCTGGGAAAACCGGGAAAAAACCGGGACTAGTCCCGGTCCCGGTCAAAACCGGGACTTCGGTACTCAGTTGTACTCAGTTGTCCGTGTTCAGGTCCCGGTCCCGCTCAACTCTAATTTAGAGCATGGAAAATCCAAGAAAAAAAAGTAATTACATGAAATTCCCATCCCTATTAATGAATCATTATTTTCAATAAAATCATCAATCAATTTATTAAAATTTCAAAATATTTTACTTGAATTGATGGAATACGACTTTCTTTGTCCTTTTTTAAAGCCGCTTCAATTAGCACTTCATTTTGGCTTAATTGGATGATTAATTCGTCCCCCGCCATTTCCCCCTGGTCAATTTGAGCCTTGTTCAACAAAGCTTCCCAATCATGGTTGTTGTTCTTTATTGGTTGATCTGCAGCAGTTCCAATTTCCATTTGATCAGCACTTTTAATGGTCTATTTTCCGCTTGCATTATTTTAATGCCCAAAATTGCCGCCAAAACAAATAAAAGAATTAGCATTTTTAATCGCTTTTACCTCAAAGGGGATTAAAAGCACCCACCGTACGTTGACTAATAATAAATAAAATTTTATTAAAATAATAAATTACTTTTTTTTTTGTAAAATTGTAATGAATTTTTTTTTTCGTATGAAGCCTGTGCTTCTTAATTTGGCAGATTCACCGATTTTGATAATAATGAATATTATATGTATAATATAATTTTGAAAAATAATAAAAATTTTTGGCAAAAAAAATTATCTATTATAAAAAGGACACGTGGATATACGTGGATTACGTAATTCTGCCGGGCAACTGATAAAATTAACGCAAAAAAAAAAATCAATTAAATATATTTAAAATATATTATTTTATATTATAATTTATAAAGTAATAAAATCTAAACCTAAAAAATGTAATGTATTAAATAATTAATACATCAATTAGTCATTTCCATGGTCGGAGACCTTTTTCACCGTTATTCGAATGTGAGGGAATTGATTAATTTCGCAAAACATAATGAATGGCCCAACCATTTTCCATTAATGGAAATGAAAATTTTTTTGTAATATATTATAATAATTTATTTTTTAATAAAATAAAAAAATTTTAAAATCTAAAAATTTCCGATTTTAAAGGTTTGCTCATAATAAATTTGTGAATTCTTTATTTCTAATTAATATGAACCCATACAAAATTTTCATGCTCATTTTATTCACCTTCATTATGTTGCAAATACAATCGCTTAACGGACGTAAGAAATTGTTGAATTAAATGATAGAATTTAGAAAAATTTTTTTTAATTTTTGAAATTTTTTAGGCCCATTCGAAACAGTGAACGAAGAAAGTGAGCAAAACTCTTCATCGGAGGAGGAGCACAAAGAGCATGAACATGAAGTTGAATTTGAAGAACATCATGAGGAAGAACATTGAGGCATTTAATATTTGAATATTTTTTTATTTTTGAATTTTAAATAAAAGAATAAAAATTTGTTAAAAATCATTTCAAATTCATTTCTGATCGTTGCCTTCGATTTGATGCTTTTTCTCCATTTCATTTCTAATATTAGCATCATTGTTGCTTGTTTGAATTACCTAAATAATTCGAAAATATTTTTAAAATATTTATAATTAATTAATTTTTTTTTTATACCGATGAGCATTTCTCCATGTTTGATTGCATTTCATTGGGCAATATTGATGATTCAAATTCCTAAATTTGGTATTTTAAAGGCATACGCGAAGAATTCAATGGAATTAACTTGAAAGTTAATGCAATTTTCATTTTTGCTGAAAGAATTTTCCATTTTATATTAAACATTCTGAGCAAATGCAATAAAAAAATTTTTTGGGATTTTATTAAAATTTTGAGTCATCGCTACGCTAGGAAACTATATAAAAACCATTATTTTTATTTGAGGCTTAAAAAGTTTTCATTTGAATTTTTATTTGATTTTTTAGAATTTTTATTTTTTCTTTGAAAAGAGAAAAAATTCTAAAAAAGTTAAAAAACCAAAAAAATAATAAAAAACCAAAAAAAAAATTATTTGTAAGGAAATTCAATTTAATGATTAAATTATATAAAGACAATTTATATAATCCACCACAATTTTTTTGTCGTTTAATCAAATGAAGTCTCGAAAACTTTACAAATTGTTTTAAAACGGGATTTAATTATTATTATTTAATTCACCATCGTTTTCTGCAAATTGTCGACATTTTTGTTGTTGTCATGCTGAAAAACAGCTGTGGACACGGACGAGCCTGAGGCGGAAGAATACCGTATTCCATCAAATTCTTGGACTACCGTACCTTCACTACTCGGGTAACGGTCCTTAATAAAACAAAATAATTAAAATTTAATTAATTATTTTTACAATTTTTGGTGACAAATTTGTCTGATCATTTTCTGGATGCAATGGATGATATTTGATGATTGGTCCAAATTTTTTCGGCGGAATATTCTCAGTTTTTGGCATTGTGTGCACAACGACAATTCCGCCAATTTTTTCCACATTTACATCATCCCTGACAATTTGCTAAAAATATTTTAATATAATTTATTTTTAGCGTAAAAAATAAAATTTTTATTCTAATTTTTTGGTAAATTTTCTGAAGATGGTTTTCCTAAAAATTCATTTTTTACATTTTTTAAAATAAATTTTAGATTTTCTTTAAAAAAAATTAAATAATTTTTAAAATCTTCAATATTTTAATTTTCTTAGAAACACATAAAAAAATATCAATGTTTTTATTAAGAATATAGATTAATAAAATAATGCTCATGATTTTACAAATTTTTTTATTAAAAATATTTTGAATTCAAAAAATTATGCTAATATTTAAAAAATAATAATTGAAGGTATTAAAAATCCAATTTCAGCAATTATTCTAATAATCATTTATTTAAATACACTCTCAACCTGAGGTTTGTTTTCGTCAAATTCATTTTCTATTATTGGGGCCAATATAATCTGCTCATTATTTCGTTGCTTGACAGATGTTTTAACCGCAGCAGCATCAGGAGAATTGTTTTGCCCATTTTCTGCTTAATTGAGATTAATTTTAATTTGAAACTAATTAAATATTTAAAAATGAAAATTTTTTTTAAATAATAAAATTAGATAACGGGAGCAGCCGGAGGAATTTAAAATTTAAACAATCTTTCTCCGAAATATTTAAAAATTAATTCTTTCAAATTAGCTTGTGTTTTAACATTATAGCCCGGAAATTTAAATTTGCAGGTCCCGCTGCGGGATTTAAAATCAAAATTTTTTGCGGGATAGAGTCCCGCGGGATTAACACCTTAAATCCAGGATCCGGCGCTGAATTTTATGGTTTTTTAACACAATCCGAACCCTAAAAGAATCCAAATTTAATTTTTCAAGGGCATAGTTGGCTCAAGACAAAACCCATCCCTGAAACATTGAAAATTTATTTTCCAAGGGCGTCCTTAGCTCACTCCAGGACAATTAATCATGAACCCTGACTTAAAAATTAAATTTGCAGTAAATAATCAAGTTAAAAAGCACCATTTACACCACTCAATTGGTTGGCATTGGCCTGTATAGATGATTGGTGTTGTTGGTTTTGCCGTTTTCTTTCAATCACTTTGCAACAAATTGCGATTGATCCGGTGATCATTAAAATGAAAAGGAGGAACACAAAAACAACGGCAAAAGCCTCAACAAGTGTCAACTGCATTTTCTGTTAAACATATGAATTATTTTTTAAATTAATATAATTGAAGGAAATTTAATTTGTTTTTAATTTTATTTAAAAATATTTTCGATTTATTTTCCCAAATTTTCGAAGCCTTTTGAGGTAACTAACATTCCGGGTCCCTGAAATTTTTAGGGAACCTTAAATAAGGTTTCTACAATGTATCAGAGATATGTGCCGACGCCTCAAAAAATTATGGCAACTGGAATCGGCATTCCGACGGGTGAAAATTATTTTGGCGATTGCAATCGGAATTCCGAAAATATCGGAAATCGGCAATCGGAATACCGACGTCCCAAAAATTTCGGCATTCAGAGGTCCATGGTATTCGACGACTGAAAAAAAAATTTCAGCAATCGGAACTCCGACGGCTCAAAAATTTCGGCAATTCGCTAAATGGCAATGCCGTCATATCCCTGCTATATTTAACAAAAATAAAAAAACATTGTAAATATTTGGTAAAAAGGGATTGATTTAATTTTTGCCAATAGTTTCCATAGAAATATGGCCAAAAAAAAAGTTTGGTCCCACCTTATGACGACTGACTACAAATGGACGACTGCCTTATTCTGCTAACAAAACTTCAAGAACCAAAATGGACAAATACATATAATTCTTTTCTGCCTCCAGCAGTGGGCGGAAAATGTTTTACGTCGGACTCTTTTTGGGCAGCCTTTTTTGTGTTGCTAAAAATGGCACAAAATTGAGCATTTTTGCCAGATTTTTGCATTCGTAAAAATGCTGTGAGAAATATTTTTTTTATTGCGTAAATTTATGAAGAAATTAAGAAAAGATATGTACCTAAAATTGTGAAAGACTAAGGTTTGTAATTTGAAATTTTGTTAATTTAAATAAAATTTTCAATTTTAGTTTTAATATTATTCCATTATATTAATAAAAAAGGAAAAAACAAATTAAAATTCATTTTTAATATTTATTCCATTATATTAATAAAAAGGAAAAAATAATAATTAAAATTCGATTTAAAAATATATTTTTAATCTTTTTTTTTTAATTTAATTATTTTTTATAGCAAAAATATAGTTTTATTGTTAAAAATAATAATAATAATAATAAAGCAAAAAAATATAGCTTCTTTATTTTTAAAATCGGTTTTTAATATATATAATAAAAAATATACTTTTATGAAAATAATAATAAAATATTTTATAGTATATTATAGTAAAAAATATATAGCTTTATTATTAAAAAACGAATAAATATTTTATAATTTATTAAAAAATATTTGCTTCTTTATATTAAAATACTAATCCCTATTTAATTCAAATTATTACTTTACAATATTATTTACACTTATTAAATTATATAAAAATAATATATATATATCAATTGATCTTTTTCTCCCTCTTTTTCCACTTCTTTCTTTCTTTCATTTATCCCTCCTCTTCTTCGCTCGAATGCTTTTTCATCTGTCCCTGGCTTTAGCCGAGGCTTTTCCTCAAATCCGCCCCCATTCAGCCGGACGGGCGGTCGTCGTCTTCGTCCTCCGATCAGAGCTGCCTGCACACATTCCCCTAGCATAAACAGGAACGCTCGAGAGTCTCCTCTCCCCTCCGCTCTCGCCGACGGGAATCAAAAATTCCGTGCCGCCAATTCCGTCCCAGACACTTTTAGGCTAATGTAAGCCATAACCCTTTTTCTTTCTTGGTTGAAAAAATTAATAAAATTGCTATCTGAAGCTTACCATTTATTTAAAATATTTTGAAGAGATTTTTCAATGAGATTTAATAACTCACAAGAAATTAAAATTTGAAAATTGCAACAAAAAAATCAGAATTTTTGAGTTTTTTTATTTTTACAGTCTTTGTTGAATTGAGAGTAAGTTTAATTAGCTAATTAGATAATAGAGCTTGTTAAGAGCCTTCGAATGATGCCATATTTTTTGTTGGGTTTGGTCAATTAACAAAAAAAATATAATAATTAGTTTTAAACGTGTCCGGGACGGAGTTGGCCGCTCACCCCCCCCCCCAAGAGTCGTTCTCATTTGTCTCCAAAAACTCCATCATCATCTTCATTTACCCACTTTTAAATTTAATGGGGGGCAGAAGGGGAGCTAAGGAATTCGTCGTTTGTCGTGTGGCAACAAATAAATTTCTGTCGGCCACCAAACGGCCCGGATTATTTGAACACTTTTTGGCATGAGCGCCAAAAGGTCTCCGATTACCTATAGGCATAGCAGAAAAAGTGCATTTACAAAAATGTTACTGAGCAGACAGACAATAAAGTGTGTCAAAATAAAATTTCCACTAATTACTCTATAAGCCTACTAATTTTCAAAAAAAAAAAAAAAAAATTCTTCTCGACTTTTAGCCCTGTAATTTTCGGATCGTTTAGTATTTTTCTGTTCGTAAGCCCTCATTATCCCGTGCAAGTCAATCACCAGCAGCTCTTGAGAGCTTTGCTCAACATCTTCAACCAAAAACAAATAATCCGCTATCTCATAAAATTTTCAAGGGCACAGAAAACTCAGAAAAAATAAACAAAATAATTTTTAAAATCATTGAAAAAAGAGCCACTTAATTAGTAAATTGAGTGAGGTTGGTTAAGTGCTTCAAAGAAACAATTTTCCGTAAATTTCTTTTCCGATTAAAATGCTATTTTCATTTTTTTATAAAAATAAATTTTTTGTTATAGTTTATGTCGCATTTGAGTATTCAATGTGTGACATATGTTCAATTTTAAGAGCGGATAAAGCTGATTTGGCTGGGGTCAGTGTAAAGCCAACATTCGGTGGCTTATCCGGTTGAAGAAACCATCCAAAATCACTATTTTCCGGTCTTAATCGATCGGAAAAAGTGATCGATCGCCGCCCCCGCCCTCCCCCGTCGGCCAGAAAGCGATTTGGGATGGCCATTCAGTATTATTAGTCAGTTGAGCCATTGCTGTGCAGGGATAAGCAAGAACGGAGACTAAAGTTTTTCAAAATATTTAAACCAGGAAGGAACTGATCAGGATCAGTGGAATGCGGGGGTGGATTTGTGAGACGGATAAGGATTAGAAAAAGCAGCAATTCCGAGCCAATGCTGGGAAGGAATCTAAGATCTAGCTAAATGGGTTAGGCCAGAAAAGCCCGGAATCCCAGCCAATCAAGGGGCCGGGATCTGGTGAAAATGATCAGAAAAAGCTGTGTTCCGGGCCAGATCAGACCCAGATCAATCGTAGTTTTAGAAGCAAATTTTGCTAATATTTTATTTCCTAATTTTTATGTATTTATTATTGCTATTTATTAATCCGTTTTAATAAATATTTCTGTTGGCCAAATACGAACAGTTTTATTTCTACTCAGTTAATAAATGGATAATGAATTAAACACAACGGTAAAAATTTACTATTAAAAACCCAAATAAATTTTTTTAAATATTTTAGGAGTCCAAAGAAAAGAAAACTGAACCAATCACTTTAATTGAGGTCAAGGAGGATGTGATTAGCAACATGGAAAATGTAAAAGCAGCAAAGTTGGAAAATGAGGATCAGGCAAAAGTTGAAGATGCGGAAAAGGGACAAATTGGTGGTGATAAAAGTGAAGATGTCAGTGAAAAAACAATTAAAATTTATATAAATTAAAATAAATAATACATATTTAATTTGAATATTATGAAGGTATTAGTGACAAAATAATTAATTTAATATTATTTTTAAAAATTATTTATATATTTAATTGAAATATTTATGAAAATATCAGTGAAAAATAATTTATTCTATATTATTTAAATATATTTATTTTTAATTAAAATTATTTTAAAAATATTTACGTTTTTAATTGAAAAATTTATGAAAATATCAGTGTAAAAATAATTTATTCTAATATTATTTTAAAAATATTTTTATTTTTAATTAAAAATTATTTGAAAATTAACATTTTTAGAAAACTCCCATTTCTGATGGACCACAACAAAATGAAGGCATAACAGTGAAAGGTTCTGCTGCTGGTGATGAAGAAGATGATGATGGCACTGTTGTAACCAGCTCAAACATTGCTGCACAACGGAGTCTAAAATGGGACGATACTGTGGTTAGTGGTATACTGTAACGAAAATTTGAAAAATTGAAATTTAATTATATTTTTAATTATTTTTCACATTTTTAGCCAAATGAAACGGAGGAAAAGCCGGCGGCAACAGAAGAACAGAAAGTGCGGACAAATTCGTGCAAGGATGAGAATGGCTTTACTTACTACAAATGCCGCTTTTGTGGGCTCACATTTAATTATATGGTACAGTGATTTTGTAGTGTAAAAAATATAATAAAAATTTTATTCAATTTAAATTTTTCAAAATTTTTATTTTTTTCATTTTATTAAAGATAGAGGTAATATTAAAAAGTTCAAAAATTAAACAAAAAGATGAATTTAATTTTTTCTTTATTCTTTTTGACTTTTTGTTTATATTTAATTAGTTTTTTTTCATAATTTCTACCTTTTTTAGGTTTATATTTAATAATTTATAAAAAATTACCCAATAATTGCATTAATTAATTAATTTTTTGATGTTAAAATTTAGACGACATTAAAGGCACATGAGCGAGTGCATGACATAACGCAGGTATTTTAAACTTAATTTTAGATTTTTTTTCCCGTATATTTAAGCGTATTATTTATTTTTCCGTAAATTTAGTCGTAATTTAAATTTATTTATTTTTTGTAAATTTAAGCCCTATTTATGCAATAAATGCGGCGAATCATTTCATTACATGTGCGAGCTTGAATACCATGCAAAAACCCATCTGCGTAAGCAATTTTAATATTTTTAATAATATTTAATAAAAATTTAGAACAAAAAGGCTACAAATGCGAGTGTGGGCGTACATTTTATCAAGTCAGTATGAATATGAGATTTATTTTTCAGTGTTTAATTTAAAAAATAAGGAATTTTATTAAAAAAATATTTTAAATTTATTAAATTACATTTCCAAGTAAATTTGTATTGTATGAAAATATAAATTATAAAGGAAAACCCATGAAATTTTATGGGCATTTAGAAAATAAAAAAAATTTCTATAAATTTTTGGAAATCAATTTTTATTTTATCTGAAAAATCCTAGAAAAAATAACAATAGGTGCTAAAATCAAACAATTCTTATAAATGTAAGGACAGATGACAGAAATCATTGGAAAAATTTAAATGATTTTCCATTATTTACTTCGCCAAAAAGCGGATTTTGTTCAAATCAGCTTAAGTCTTTATCCCAATATTTTAAATTAATTTTATTAATTATAAAAATGCTTTTTAGTACACAGATTTGCTCTACCATAAGCATCCCGGGGAGGATGAACCGTTGTCAGCGGCTGTGCCCGTGCCGTCCGCCTCGTTGGCCGACTTTGGCGCTTTGACCATGTCCAGCTCATCGGCCGCCATTCATCCGGCCGAATTTCCAACACCCGAATTTGCTGAACAAGGCTTTGAGCCCAAATATCAGCTTAAGCGTGGGCTGTCGGATGTGCGCTCCAAGCCCTACATATGCCAATACTGCTCGAAAAGCTATGCCGACAGCCGGTGAAAATTTTTTACACATTTCTAAGGCCTAATGAAAAAGAAATTTTCCGGAAATTTTATTCCATATATGGCATTTTTTGGCATTTGAACCTTTTTTAGAAATTTGTAAATGGTGTATAGCAGGGACGGCACTCCGAAGCCCCAAAAATTTTCGGAAATCGGAATTTCCAACCAAAAATGTACGGAAATCGGAGAACCCTGCCCCAAAAATGTCGGAAATCGGAATCCCATGCCATCCCTCTGGTGTATGGTCTTCCAGAAGATTTAAATTTCTTTAAATTATTTAAAAAATTGAAACTCGCAAAACTCAATTAAAAAATTTTTTTTTCACTAAATTTCCCTTCGTTTTTAATACAAATTTTGATGATCAAAAATACTGTAACTCATTAAATTGTAATTCAAATTCCAGTGGCCTCGCCTACCATATGTACAGTCACCGTGGTGAACGTATGTTCAACCCGCGCGCCTCGCGCTATTTGATGTGCCGCAACGACAATTCATACATTTCTCCGGGCCTTGATCTACGCGATGCTTAATAGCCAACAGAATATTTTTTTTTGAAAGTGATTTGCCTAAAATGGTCATCCGTTTTGGAGAGGGTTTTAATTTTTAAATACGGAATTTTCCCTATTTTCCCATTAAATTTTCATCGGCGCGGGATTAATCCCCCTAGTTAAAACCCTTTAACGCTATAAGGAATCAATCCAAATTTCCAAATATTTTTGTTTAATTTTGCACTTTTGGTCGGGAAGGCAACCCTGGATGTTAATAGTCATTAACGCCTCTAAGAAATTATTCAACTTCTCGAATTGTCTAATTTTGCATTAAAATTTTCATTTAGGGTGGGAAGGCACCATTTTAAGCATTTCATATCGAAAAAAAGAAAAGTATGATTGATCTTTAAACAAAATTCAATCAACTGACTCTGCTGTTGATTACGAGACAATGATCTAACAACTTTCATTTCAAATTAGAAAAATCAAAAAATTAATTGATTCAATGTTCTTTTTATTCAATCACAATTTCGTTGGAATAAAAATGAAAAATTAAGGGAAAAAATGATTCTAAGTACATTTTGACGAAATTTTCTTTAGGTATTTGACTAAGATTATTTTAAAATGGAACCTGTTTCAATGTTATTAAAAGAAATTAAATAAATAAGGCGAACGATAAATTTCGCTAATCAATTAACTGTGCTTGAGAATTAATTACCATTAATGAGAACTCCGCTTTTTAATTTTCAAGAACAAGCAAAATTCCCAATGACACTGTCCTTGCCATCGATATGAACGTATTTAGAAAAATCAAAAATTAATTGATTTAATGTTCTTTTTATTCAATCACAATTTTCGTTGGAATAAAATGAAAAATTAAGAAAAAAAATGATTCTAAGTACATTTTGACGAAATTTTCTTTAGGTATTTGACTAAGATTATTTTAAAATGGAACCTGTTTCAATGTTATTAAAAGAAATTAAATAAATAAGGCGAACGATAAATTTCGCTAATCAATTAACTGTGCTTGAGAATTAATTACCATTAATGAGAACTCCGCTTTTTAATTTTCAAGAACAAGCAAAATTCCCAAGGACACTGTCCTTGCCATCGAAGATGAACGATATTATGTGCTATTAGATTTAATTAAATTTAAAATTAATTAATTAAAAATTATCCATAATTGCTAGCATTAAACTTTTCATCGCCTTATTTATAAAAATGTTCAGCCAGGGGAATTTAAAAATTGTGTTCATGGTTGTTCTCCAGCAACTGCTTGGCTTGACGCTTTCTGTTTTTGCTCCTCAATAAACTGGAGAATGTTTGCTGGACTGGTGGCGCCGGAATGGGCCGTCGATTTGGCCACCATGGCGGACAGTTCGGCCAGCATTTCGGTGGTGTCAGCTAAAAAAATCAAATTTTAAATGCACTACAACGCACAAAATCTGTAATAAAATTGCAAGGATTTCTGCAAGATTTCTAGCTATTTAATAATTTAATTAACTCTTTCTTCATTTTACAAATCCTTGACCTGGATTTTGCTGGATTATCTAGAAAATCCAGGTCCATGTCAAACATGAAACCCAAATCCAGGCATTTTCAAATTCCGATCCCTCGTAAAAGTTTTTTAAATTATTTGAAATCTTAAAAAATTTTTAATAAAAAACTTCTTACCAATGCTTGAATTATCTGCTCCATCATCATAATCATCATTAGTGCAGGTTACTTAAAAAATGAGGAACATGAAAATTGTTGTCAAATTTTATGCAAAAATTTGTGAATTCATTCATTATTATCCCGCGTTCACAGAAAACCAGCGGCACGTGACAAAGGTAAATTTAATTTAAATAAAATTTCAAAATTTTAATTTGATTAACTATTCAAAAGAATTTACTGAAGAATATATTAAAATGGAAAATCTAAATTTTTTTTTTAATTGGTTGTCGTGATTTTAGATTCAAGTGGAAACGGGTTTCTGGCACAATATTATGTAATTCATAAATATTTATGTATTAGAAATGGGCGTAACTAGGATTTTCAATAACCAAAACTCCGTAATTAAGTGGGCTCAAAAATGCCATAATTTCCATAATCCGTAACCAGTAATAAATTTAGTAGAGGTTTTAAAAAGTTATTCTGAATATTTCGTATTTATCGTAAAAACAAAATTAAAACGAATTCTTGCGCTAATATTAATTAAAATATTCATTAATCTGGTAATTAGGCAATTAATTAATTATTGTGCCCTTTATTGCTTGTGTGTGCCTGCCCATTCTGGTCCTTTGTGTGAATTTTGGCTTTATCATCTCATCAATCAGTCATCATCACTATCAAATGTGGCACCACCTGACGGTGTTCGTGAGTCCGACTGTTCGCTCAACTTTTTCAAGCGGCTTTTGCTGTGTTGGCGCAACAGTGTTGGTCCACCGCCACCACCAGACGCGGCACTGCCTTTACTGCTGCCGCGTTTTGTCAACTTTTTGCGCGTTGTCAATGGGTCCGCGTCACGAAGAAGAATTGGGTTGCTGAACGCATCAATTGGCGGTCGAGAAGCCCTTAATTGTTTTATTTTTTCACTGTCTTTCAATTTGTTCAAAAAGAAAAAAAAATCGGTTTATTTTGAATCGTAAATTCTTTTTCACAAATACCATATTTCCTGTAATATACCCCCCCCCCTGAATTAGTACCCCCCACCTGAATTACAACCCCCCTTTTGAGGGGGGGTTGAAAAATAGAACCCCCGGGGGTTATATTACAGGAAATACGGTACATCAATTTTTAAAAATTTCCCGGACGGCGACTATGTATTGGTTGACGCTGGCTGCACCAGGGATGGAACCGAATTCTATTCCAATTTCGAATATGTGAAAAAATTTTGAGCGCCGGAATTCCGATTTCCGACCTTTTGGCGTCCGAATTCATTATGGGTTCGGATTTCTGATCTTTTTAAATCCTTGGAATTCCGATTTCCAAGTTGTGAAACTTTTTTGGTCGGAATTTAACCAAAATTATCGCTCACATATCAATCGTTGTACAAATTTAGAATTTAGAATTTAATTGACTTCCCCTCGCCCTTTAATTAATAGTTTGCCATATTGCCAACAGCTTCAATCATTTTCGAACTCGCAGAAATTCCAATTTTTTTCGGCATTTTTCGTGCCACCAACTTGATCATCTCCTCAAAGTCTTCCGCTTCCTCGTCATTGATGTAACGAGGCGGCTCCTCCTGAATGGCCAATTCTGCCTCGGAATCCATGTCTTCGTATCGGTGTGCAAAATCGTCGTGTGCCGTGTCAATGCTTCCCATGGCCGGCACATCCAACGACGAATGGTGGAACAACAATCGCTTCTTGGCCGCCCGTTTGTCCCACAGCGTTTGGTCCTGATCATCCAGAAACACCGGAGACGGTAGTTGAATTTCCTTGTAGTCCTCACTTATTTTTCGACGAGCGGATGCTTGAGAAAAATGATTAAAAAATAGATTTATAGAAAATTTTAAAATATGATCTATGCTGAATAAGCGTTCCCTAGAACTTTTACGCTGCGTCCCATTTTTTTACGCTTCCATAAAATTTTACATATCCTAATAAGTTGTTACACGTCTCATAAATTTTTACGCGTTCCATTTTTTACGCGCCCAAAAATTTTACACGCCCCAATTCTGCATGTCCTATAAAATTTTTACAAGTACAATGATTACGTGCTTATAAATTTCATATTATTTTTATAAAAAAATTAAGTCCCACTATTTTACGTGTACATAAAATTTACACGTCCCATAAATTTTTATGCGTTCCATATGTTTTACGCGTACTGAAATTTTACATTTCACATAAATTTTACGTTCCATTGTTTTTACACGTCACCTAAATATTTACGCGTCTATAGGTTACACGTCTCGAAAAATTTTTACGTGTCCCACAGAGTTACGACTCCATAAAGTTTTTAGACGTCCCAATTTTTTTTATCCATACACGTCCCACAAAATTTTAAGCGTCCTACGCTTTTTACGTGTCCCGTAATTTTACGCGTCCCACAGTTTTTACGTGTCAATAAAATATTTAAACGTAATATAAACACCGTGTCCCATAGTTTTTACGTGACCCGCGGTTTTTACGTGTCCTGTAGTCTTTATTCGACCCGCGGTTATTACGTGTCCATAAACTTTTACACGTCATATAATTTTTACGCGACCCACGGTTTTTACGGTGTCAAAAAATTTTACTCTTCACATTAATTTTTACGCGTCCGTTTTTTACGTGTCCCATAATTTTTCGCGTCCCACAGTTTTTACGTGTCATAAACTATTTACACGTAATATAAATACCGTGTCCCATAGTTTTTACGCGACTACCGTTTTGACGTGTCCATAAAATTTTACACGTCACATAATTTTTACGCGACCCGCGATTTTTACAAGTCCTGTTGTCTTTACGCGACCCACGGTTTTCACGTGTCAAAGTATTTTACTCGTCACATTAATTTTACGCGTCCCACAGTTTTTACGTGTCAATAAAATATTTAAATGTAATATAAACACCGTGTCCCATAGTTTTTACGTGACCCGCGGTTTTTACGTGTCCTGGAGTCTTTATTCGACCCGCGCTTATTACGTGTCCATAAACTTTTTACACGTCATATAATTTTTACGCGACCTACGGTTTTTTACGTGTCAATAAAAGATTTAAATGTAATATAAACACCGTGTCCCATAGTTTTTACGCGACTACCGTTTTCACGCGTCCATAAAATTTTTACACGTCACATAATTTTTACGCGACCCGCGATTTTTACATGTCGTGTTGTCTTTACGCGACCCACGGTTTTCACGTGTCAAAATATTTTACTCGTCACATTAATTTTACGCGTCCCACAGTTTTTACGTGTCAATAAAATATTTAAATGTAATATAAACACCGTGTCCCATAGTTTTTACGTGACCCGCGGTTTTTACGTGTCCTGGAGTCTTTATTCGACCCGCGCTTATTACGTGTCCATAAACTTTTTACACGTCATATAATTTTTACGCGACCCACGGTTTTTACGTGTCCATAAACTTTTTACACGTCATATAATTTTACGCGACCTACGGTTTTTACGTGTCAATAAAAGATTTAAATGTAATATAAACACCGTGTCCCATAGTTTTTACGCGACTACCGTTTTCACGCGTCCATAAAATTTTTACACGTCACATAATTTTTACGCGACCCGCGATTTTTACATGTCGGTTGTCTTTACGCGACCCACGGTTTTCACGTGTCAAAATATTTTACTCGTCACATTAATTTTACGCGGCCCACAGTTTTTACGTGTCAATAAAATATTTAAACGTAATATAAACACCGTGTCCCATAGTTTTTACGTGACCCGCGGTTTTTACGTGTCCTGTAGTCTTTATTCGACCCGCGGTTATTACGTGTCCATAAACTTTTTACACGTCATATAATTTTTACGCGACCCACGGTTTTTACGTGTCAAAAAATTTTACTCTTCACATTAATTTTTACGCGTCCACTGTTTTTTCGTGTCCCATAATTTTTCGCGTCTCACAGTTTTTACGTGTCAATAAACTATTTACACGTAATATAAATACCGTGTCCCATAGTTTTTACGCGACCACCGTTTTCACGTGTCCATAAAATTTTTACACGTCACATAATTTTTACGCGACCCGCGATTTTTACATGTCCTGTTGTCTTCACGCGACCCACGGTTTTCACGTGTCAAAATATCTTACTCGTCACATTAATTTTTACGCGTCCACAATAGTTTTTACGTGTCTCATAGTTTTTATGTGTCAATAAAATTTTTACACGTCCCTAAAAAAAAATTAGTTATTCGATTCAATTTTTACGGGTCCAATGATTTTACACGTCACATAAATTTTTACGCGTCCATAAATTTTTAAACGTCCCCTATAAAAATTTTACTGCCGCACGTTTTTTCGCGTACATAAAAATCTTTACTCTTACCAAACAAATTATCCCATAAATCTTTACACGTTAAAATTTTATACGTCCCCTTAAAGTTTTTACTCGCCTCGCGGTTTTTACGAGTCCATAAATTTTTCATCTCTCAAAAAATTTAGATGTCCCATAAAATTTTTGTCCATCCTATAAAATTTACGTGTCCAAAGATTTATACGTCACAATAAATTTTTACTCTTCACACGTTTTTACGCGTCCATAAAAATCGGGTCTATAAAATTTTCAAGGTTTTTACGTCCCGCGGTGTTACGATTCCATAAAATTTTTAACGTATCATAATTTACGCATCTCATGTTTTTACGTCTCCCTACAAATTTTATACGTCCCCTTAAAGTTTTTACTCGCCGTTTTTACGAGTCTATAAATTTTTCACGTCCCAAAAAATTTAGATGTCCCATTTTATACGTCCGGTAAAATTTTACGCGTCCCATTTTTTTTTACATATTCATACACGTCATAAAAAATTTTAAGCACCCTACGCTTTTTACGTGTCCCATAATTTTTACGCGTCCAATCGTTTTTACGTGTCTTAAAATTTCACACGTAGTATAAATACCGTGTCCCATAGTTTTTATGCGTCCAACAATTTTTACGTGTCCCATCGTATTTACACGTTTTAACCAAAAATTTATTTTAAAAATAGGTAAATGAATTTTGTTGGTTCTTTTCAATTTTTAAATTCAATTATGAAACATTTAAATTAATAATAAATAAATTCCCACCAATTATGTCATCCAATGTCACGGACACTGACAGTTTCCCATTTTGCCTGCTTGCCAAACTTCCGGTTGGACTTGGCGTATGCGAAGTTGGAAATGGAGAGGACGGCAGTGGCAGAGAAAATGCGTCATTAGCCGTTGGCTTACTGTATGTTATTATTATTTTGGGAAAATTACTGTTTTTCAGGGGATTAATAAATGATTTAAGCCACTGACTTGGCATCCTGTAACGGTGACTCTGAAGGCAACGTCAAATTTGGGGCCGTGTTTTGTTCTTGAATAAAATAAAAACATGAGAATAAATTAATTATCTTATTTGTAAGTGCTCCCAAGTGTACGTGACTGACTGATTTTTTCAGATTTGTGCGGATTTTTGAGGATTGGGAGAATTTTTTTTTTTTGAAAAACTATTAACACACATATTTTTAGAACAAATAAATCAAATTAAAAATTTAAAAAAAAATTTCATGTGGCAACTTTCGGAATCATTAGATTCAAAATTCATATTATTTATTATTATTTAAATATGTTCAAGACTGCAAAATTTAGTCATTTTTGACTGTAAAATCTGTTAATTATAATAAACAAATCCCCTCCTGCCATTATAGGAAAATGATTGAGTTTTGAGTTGAAATGCGTCAGTGCATCAGAATTTTTTGAAAACGACACACGTTGATATGGTATTTGAAATTTTAGGCTTGAATTGGAAATGGGAACAAAAAGTTACAATAGACAAATTACAGTAGGCCTTTTTCATAATCTTTTATAATTTTTCAATTTTATATGAAAATTTTTAAAATAATCAAATACAGTAGACCTTTTTGCATTGGTTTTTGTAACATTTCAAATTTTCTATAAAATTTACAAGCATTTGAAAAAATGAATTGAAAAATTCGGAATGAGCTTCTTATACAATTTTCACCTTTTTACAATTATAATGCTACACGACTTTATTTTTGAAATACTGTAACGCATTTTCCAATGACACATTTTGCGGGAGTCTCGCCTGCTCCTCCTTTTCTAAAAAATTTTTTAGAAAAAAAAAACCGAGCCACAAGTGTAAAAATTTAAAATTTTTTGAATTTTGGGTTCCATAGACAATGTGGTATCAGTCTTAAGTTTCGAATTTTTAGGGCTCGTGCCCGGTTTTCAGAGTTAAAAGAGAAGAAAAAACTGGTGATAAACATTAAATAAATTTGATTTTTTCCTTTAAAAATTTAGTAAAAAATTTCTTCCCTATTTAAAAATTTTTTGCCAATTTTTGAGTTTTGGCCATGGCACTTCCTTCCCTTGGCCACAATGGACATTTGACCACCCACCATTTTCATTGTTCTGCAAGGCAGCTTTTTCGAGCTTGTCCACATGGGCACGCACAACATTATTGTCTGAAATGTTCAGCTTTCGGCGGTGGAACTTCCCACAATCGTAGTCACACCAATCGCCACGAATGCAATAGATTTGGAGCTGCAAAAACATGGAATTTTTTGAAAAATTTTAATTTATCATTTCTTAAATTATTATGGAATTTTAGAAAATTCTTTGTTTATTCTAAATTTTGAAATTGAAATAAAATATAAATCCTAATCCTTGTTTTAAGCATTAGATTACATGGTTGAGTTGCAGAAGTTGTCGATACATTTTTATGAGGCGAGATAACCCAATGTGAATACAAATAATATTTTTTCCCTAAATTTTACTAAAAAAAATAATTCAAATAAATAAAAAAAAAATTCAAAAGCTAAATTTATTAATGAATTTTCTTTGGTTTTAAATCTTTTAAATAATTTCAAATATTGTATAAATTAAAGTGCTAAGGGTGGGATACAAAAAGGGCCCAATTTTAAATATGTTTTTATGGAATTTTAATGGGCAGACGGCACTAATGCATCCTTTCATTAAGCTCTATGTATAAGATTGGACTTAACGCGGTTGCGTCACAGAGAGATTTTAAGAGTTGAAAATGAAAAGGGATTTGGAAAAATGTTATAGTATTTGCTGTTTGTGACATAGAGAGAGGGGAGGGGACTCGCGAAAGCCATTAGCTGTAATTAATCCATGTTACTATAACAAAAAATTTTTTAAATATTTCGTCGCCATTTTTGTTATCAGTGTTGTGTACTTAAAATATATGTTTTGAAATTAAAAATCTTATTTAATTTATTACAGAGATAGTTTTATGCATTTTAAATACTGCGAAAAAAATGTATTTTCGAATATTGGAAAATAAGAAAAAATTTATAATTGAAAATAATTAATATAAATCCTAATTAAAAATGCCAAAAATATATTTGAGACAGTTTCATGCATTTTAATCGAATTTTTGGAATTTTTGAATTTTTCTTGGAAAATAATAAAAAAATAAATAAATAAATAAAACCCTAAACATAAAATGCCAAAAATGTAATTCAAATTATTCAACATTTTTGGCATATCATTAAAATTATTTCCATATAAAAATTAAAAAATGCAACAACATAAATGAACTTTTAAATTGTTTTTCACACTAAAATTAGAACGGAATGAAAAAAAAATGACGGAAAATTGGCGCCTAATTAACGCCGCGCCGCGTTCACGGACAAATAAAATATTCGTTCTCCTCCTCAATGCGCATGAGAAGCTGACGACGTATGTACGTCTTCCGCTCCCGCCCCCCTCCATAAATCCTTCCCTAATTATTTATAGAGCATCGGCGGGGATGGCATTAATGCCATTCTTATGTATTATTATTCATTCATGTCAGCAGCAGTTGAGGGTGCCATTTTGAATGTGATGCCAAACGACGATGGCACAAATTGTGGTGCGCGAGCGGACAGGACGGGCATCACACGAAAATTGATGAATGGAATGGCAAAAGATGAATGAATAGAGAAGATGGGATGACCGCACTTTTTTTGTAATGTAAAAATGCCGTAATTGGAAATGTTGTTTTTGGGATGGATTAAAGTGTAAATATTTGGAAATCGGCACATTTTGTCGTGTAAATATGCCGAAAATAGAAATTGTGGTTTTTAGGATGAGATAAATTGTAAATATTTTGCCAAAAGAGACACTTACTTTATTGAAACAATTTTCTGTAAACAAAAAGTTAGTTTAATTTTATAAATTTTGAAAAATTTAATGAAAAACAAAACATTTATATAAATTAATTTATTATAAATAAATAATGGATATTTTTAATTGAATAAATTGCATAATGATTCATCATAAAATATTTTTCTGATTCTATCTCATTGCCCATTTATTCTGTCACACCAATTCGACTAAATGTTTTCCCCTTTTTTGTTTGAATAATTATTTTTGTTTTTTTCGACGGATCATTCCATCGGTTTTATATTTTATATTATGGTTGACCAAATCGTTTAGGGAAGGGTTGAATAGAAAAAAAGCAGATGTACTTTATCTTCATTATCCCGATTTGGTTATAATTATCTATTTTTTGGAAAAAAGATTAATACGAAAGCGGACGACCGACTTTTATTCAGGCACCATTTCAAAGTTTTTGGGCTGGGACACCAGCGCCGACCTTGTCCACCAAATTCCGGCAAATTTGTCCAATTTTGGCGATTTCCCGGCCTCGAAAATCTATAAATTATGATGATGATATGAGTAATTAGCGTTTCATTGTTTTTCAGCGCCAAATGCACAACTCGTTTTTGTTATTTTGCGTTTTTTTGTCGCTTTTTCATTATAATTCTGCTGGTGCCAGTCAATGTCAGACAAAACCGTAAGTGATTAGTGATTACCGCTCGAGAGCGGATTTTTCAAGTTTTAATTTTAAATCCGATGACAAGAAATGAATTTTTGGGTCTCAAATTCTCTGGTCTCGAACATAAAAATTAAAAAAAAAAATTTTAAAAATATAAGCAATAAATTTGAGAATTTTGTTGACCGGCACGCTCAAAGTGCCAAAAAATGTCGTCGACTTTAATTCATCGGCACAATGCTTGCCATCATGCAACCAAACGGGTCAAGAAGGGAACAAAACTTTTGGGCTTACTTTCCAGCTTCCCATTGATGTTGGACAATGTGACGAAGGGTAAAAATTAAATAAAAATTAATTAAAATTAAATTAATTATGAAAATACGAAAAAAATTTTAATTTTCCGTTTTTTTTAATAATTTGCCGAATTGATGCTCTTTTTAAGCCTGCTTATCTGCTACCCTGGGACATTGGAACGTGTTGGCGGTGGTGGTGGCGGAGGTTGGCCAAATATGGCGGCTGCCATAAAAAAACAATACAAAATCAGCGACTACAAAAATGTATGAAAATAATTTTTAATTTAAAAATCGAATTAAATAATTTTATTTAATTAAATTTCAGAATACAACAAATATTCCAAATGAAAAGTGCGGACAAAATTGGGAAAAAGATGGCAAGAAAAATGGACCAATTTGGCATGGTGTTTATGTGTACACTGTGCTGATCAGTGGAGCTCGGCATATAATGTTGGAGTTATCATTTTCAAGCGAAAAGTTTGTTTTAACAAAATTGTGAAAAATTAATTTTGAGTAAAAAAAGGACAGTTTTTTAATGTTATATAATAGTATTTAAGGACTTAAAAAAGAAAATTTAACGAAAAGTTTTATTTTGCCAAAACTTTCTTTTTGATTTAAATTCTTGGATGAGAATATGTGATTTGCTGATTAAATTTGATCAGTTGGACTTTAAAAATAAAAATTTTTATATTATATAATTGTATAATGGACTTACTTAAAAAATAAACTTTCAAGGACGTACTTGGAAAATCAATTTTTAATTTGAAATGGTTAGGCTAGACTCGAAATAAGGACAGCCTTTTAAATAAGGACAATGACGCGCCCTTTAAAAAATTCCAGGTACAACTTTGGCCCAAACCGTCGACAAATTTCGATTCCATTTTTTGGCAATCAAAGTGAACTCGTTGGCTACGGTAATGTTGAAGAAAACTGTACAAAATTTTTGGCCATTTTTTAACCATAATTTCATTTGTCAGGAGGAGATGCTTTACAAGAATTTGACGATGCTTCTCTTGGCACAAGCTTCATCCAAAATATACAGGAAGGTGCATTTTTGAAGGATTTTGTCGGACTTTGGACGCTTGGCCGAGACATGATGTCACCACCATCGGCAGCAACAGGCGCCCAGCAAAGTGTTGTACTGTACTTTTACCGTAGTTGCAGCTGTTCCATGGAAGCATGGGTGAATAATTCTTTGGAAATTATGCGATTCAGAAAATTTTTTATTAAAAATAATTTTAGTTAAATAAGTTCAATAATTAGAATCCGGTTCTTAGAGTGCATTTGGAGAAAACAAAGTTTTAAGTGGCGTTTTTTTTTTTTTTTTTGAATTTTCGATTCGGGTGGGGAGACGGGGTACGAAAAACAATTTTTAAATTAGTTTCAATTTTCTTACACAATTTTTTAATGTATTTTTTGGAATTTTGTGGTGTCAAATGCCCAAGCACGTAATTTTCGTGATTTTTAGGCATTTATGTCCATTTTAATTTTTCGTGCCAATTTTTTTATTTTAAAATTATTTTATCATTTTTGATAACTTGAAATTAATAAAACATGGTCACTCGAAATGCAAATTCTAAAATATTGTCCAGGAATCCTTGTTTTTTGTGCCTAACCTGGACCTGGAGTTGCATTTTTTACATTGAAGCTAGGCCTTGGTTTCCTGCTGGACAAAAATCCCAGAAAATCCAGGCCCAGAAAAAATCCAAGTTGCCGAGAAATGGCCAGCACCTGGACCTCGATTCAGGAAAAATCCAGACCTGCTGGGCTCAGGTCTAGGTCAAGCTCTACTAATTACTAAATTAGTTGCATTATTATTTAAGTTTACTCGGCCAACGGACACAGAAATGCCGGCCAACCGAGAAGCAATTTCTGTTGGGACTGCTGATTGTGCCAAAACAGTGGACAAAATGATCCCATTTGAGTACAATGAAAAGGGCGAATTTGCCTTCACCATCAATGGCATAACTGATGAAAATGCGGTCAACATCAGTGTCCAACTGTTGCAGGAGGCTCGAGCTGGTCATTAATTAGTCTTTGAAAATCCCAAAATTAATTATGGGGCCAAGGCAACAACAAGCCTCATGTGTAGTTAGACTGGAACCCGGATCAGATCCTGTCTGAATTTTTCCGGACCGGGTCAAGTTCCCTAATCCCTTGATCCGGATTTTTTCAAAATTTTGTTGTAAAACTTGTGCTAATGTCTTAACTTCTTAGGATTTTATGGGATAACCCGGTGACTTTGTGTGAATTTTTCAAGTGAAATGCCTTGAAAAAAAAAACTAAATTTTTATTATTACAGTATTTGTAAAAAGATAATTCAAAACCTGATTTATGAAATTTAAATTTCAATAAAAAGAAATCGGACTTCGAATTTCAGGTAAAGATGAAACACTCTTAGCCGTCATTAGCATGGGAACATATCAAGCAAATAAAATTTCAATTGAAGTAAATTAAGGGGGGGGGGCCGAAAAGCCAAAAATTATTTTTATAATAAATTATTAAAAATCGGCGCTAAAATTTTTTTTAATGGTAGAGATGTAAAATATGTACAAGAAAAATCATAAAAAATAAGAATATAAAGTTTCGAAATATGTACCAAAATTATGGGAAAAAATCGTTTTAGGGGTACATATAAAAAATTTAATTTTTATAAGAAAATTTCTAAAAATTCTCAAAAAATCTCAAAATCGGTTAAAAAAAAATGAAAAATCAACTAAAAATGGAAAAAATGGAATATGTAGAAAAATATGTATATATTTTTTATCATGTAGAAAATGCGAAAAATTATATTTTTTTGAAAATTTATAACTGCTTATTCGCCGTCTAATTACTTAATTATTTTTTAATTTTTAATTATTATTTATTTAATTTTATGTTTCCGTTCCGCACATTTCAATTCGGCTGAACAAAGGAAGCAACAAATTGAAGCTGACCATTGAGCTGCACACGTACAGCTTCAGCATTCAGATAAACGACACGCAATTGTTGGGAGAAGACAAAAAATTGAAACAATTTTGGCCAACAAATGAATGGTGGAATGGATTCAGTGGCAAAATCAGTGTGAAGGTGAAGCATAATTAATTAATTAATTATGCTTTTAAAATGGTGCTAGGTCGAAGGACAAAAAGTGCAAAATTTGCTAAATTTTTGAGTAAATCCACTCATAACTTTTCTCAGACGCTACCAAATTGCACAATCTTGGTATCATACGATAGCCCTAAGAGTTCTCTATTAGCATTAGCATGCCAAATTTCAAAAATTTTTATTAAGTTTTTCAAAAGTTCTACCCAAAAAAATTAAAAAATTGTCATAACTTTTGAAAAACTTAATAAAATTTTTTGAAATTTGGCATGCTAATAGAGAACTCTTAGGGCTATCGTATGATACCAAGATTGTGCAATTTGGTAGCGTCTGAGAAAAGTTATGAGTGGATTTAGTCAAAAACTTAGCAAATTTTGCACTCTTTGTCCTTCGCCAAATTTGCACTTTTTGTCCTTCGACCCACCACGTTTTAAAATATGATGAGATAAAATATTGATGATAAAAGTTAGTCGCCCGCCGGTGGGACTCGAACCCACGGCCTTTTCTAGTAGTAACCGACTGAGCTACGGGCGCTCCCTAATAGGAATGCCGTAAATGTAAGAGTACCGTTATTTAGTTTCGCCAGAAAAAAAAACAACTGTGAAAATAAACGAAAATGAAAAGCTAGTGAGCCGTTTAGAGTTTTTCGGCCAAAAAATTAATAATAATTGTTTAAAATTGCCGAATTTCACACAGTTTGTTGTCCTAAAAAAAAAATTGCAATTTAACCCAAAAATAACCATCCAAAATTGAATTGGCTTGTATTTAAGTTGAACGGCCAGATGATGCTGCTTGAGGAGCCATCATTGCATAAAATCACTGATAAATCGGAGGTAATTTTAAAACAAAGAAAAAATAAATGACTAGAGCTCGACATCAAGGGCGTAGCCAGACCCTTGGCTTTGGGGGGGGGGGGGGGGCTGAAGTCAAAAATTCGATTTTTAGGGGTGTATTTTTGGTTTTTTGAAATCCCGAATTATGGGGTGTATTTTACAAAATTTTTCGCCGTTTTTCGCCAAAAAATTAATATTTTTTGCCATTTTGGCCTCTATTTTTCAAAAATATGGTAAAATGGGGGTCCGGCGGTGCGATAGGCGCCGCCGGGAAAATTTTTGAGTATTTTAATGCAATTTTGTTAAGAAAATTGCTTAAAATTTCAAAAAATTTACTGAAAATTTTTTACTTTTTGGGTTTCGGGGGGGGGGGGGGGGGGGGCTTTAGCCCCCTCAGCCCCCCCCCCCTGCCTACGCCCTTGCTCGAAATGGATCTGTTGGGACCCAGCCAATTTTTTGACAATTTTTTCCTGGATTTTTGTCTAGGAATTCCTTGTCCAAGTCAGGCACGAAAAACATTCTTGGATAATATTTGCAAATTTGTGTTATTCCGAGTGACACGTTTTTTTTTTTGTTGGTATGGAAAATTTGAACATAGGGAAAAAATTTTCAACTGGACAAAGTTTTTTCTTTTTCTCTCATTTTGGCGTGCTATTTCCATGTCTTTAACATATAAAATAACACATGAACCATTTATTTGCCAATAAACAATTTTTTAATCTTTTGACTAACTTAGAAATATTCTTCAGAATTTTCCCTTCAAAATGAGCATAAAATTTCTAGTATTGACCAAGTTATAAGCTAAAAAATTTCAATAAAATCAGCAGTAAAACATAGTGTAACTCTTTTTATTTGAATTTTTTTTTTCTTTTGGCGTTCTATAATTAATTATAGTTTATTTGTTTGCTTTAAAAAATTGAATTTTATACACAAACACAAGGAGGAATTGAACCTGAGCCCCTCTTTTTGGTGACTAACTAACTCACAGACCACTAAGACAAAAAATCCAACTTAAATGTACTTGGAGCCCAAAATTGACTCGCCGGTGTGTAAATGTAAGAAAGAGTACCGTTATTTAGATTCGCAAGAAAAAAAAAACAACTGTGAAAATAAACGAAAATGAAAAGCCAGCGCCCGTTTAGAGTTTATCGGCCAAAAAATTTTAAAAGATTACAAAATCGATCTACGTCAGTTGGGCCCCACACGTTTGGGCCCCAGCAAGTTTTTGGACTATAACTTTTTTCTTTGTCAACCAAATCCAACATTGTTGGTATCATTCGAAAGCTTAACATGTTTAGAAGCTTTTTCTAAGCTATTGCTTCGCGAAGAAACGATTAACAAAAAAGTTATGCAAGAAAATTTGAAAAAGTCGAAATTTTTGAAGTTTTTTCTTTATAAATTTTTTATAGGCTACAAAATCTTTTCGATTTTTGTAAGGCTAATAGAGCATGTAAAGGGCTATCGAATGATAACAACAATGTTGGATTTGGTTAGCAAAGAAAAAAGTTATAGCCAAAAAAAACATGCTGGGGCCCAAACGTGGGGGCCCAACTGACGGGTTCCGTACAAAATTGACTGGCTTGTGTTTAAGTTGAACGGTCAAATGATGCTGCTTGAGGAGCCATCATTGTATAAAATCGATGTTAAATCGGAGGTAATTTTAACAAAGAAAAAATAAATGATTAGAGCTCGACATGGATCTGCTGGGACCCAGCAAATTTTTTGGCAACCTCTGGAAGTCCTTGTCTATATTCAGGCACGAAAAACATTCTTCTTGGATAATATTTGCAAATTTGTTATTCCGAGTGACACTAGTTGTTTTTTTTTTGGTATGGAATCCCGATTTCCGAAAATATTTTGGGGTTTGAATTTCAATTTGCGAAAAATTTTTGACCCTCGGAATTTCGTTTTCCGAAAATTTTTGGGGGCCTCGGAACGGTAGGGGTCAGTTCCGTCTGAACCAAGTTTAGACCATCATAACTTTTTTCTTTGTTGACCAAATCCCAACAAAGTTGGTATCATTCGAAAGCTCTTAACAAGCTCAATCGGCTTCCCAAAAATCACAAAGAAATACCGACATGTAAAAAAGATATAAATTAAAATATACAAAAATTCTGACTTTTTAGTAATATTCATGTTGCAACTTTTTTAACAGTTGGGGTGTAGTATAGTCAACCCCCCGTAAAAAAACGGCACAAATGATATACCAATCGATTCGTCTCGACGAGCTATGCACGAAAAAGTAGGTCTCCAGTTGCGGAAATGCCAAAAAACCGGTTTTTGAACCGGTTTAAAACTCAAAAAATTGAGTGAAAAGGGGGGCCACTGACCCTTTAAAACGGTCAAACTCGGACAAATTTTGTATCATTCGAAAGCTCTTGATGAGCTAAGTCTAAAAAACAAGGTATAAATTCGAACCAATGCCATCTAAGCACTGGGACAACTGAGTCCCAGTGAAATGGACACTTCAGTACCCAAAAATAATAAACGGGAAATAACAATTTAAAAGCAAAATTTCGCAAAAGGGAGCATGCGAAGACGGAGCAAGTAGTGGGGCGAGACGGAGGGCGGAGGAAGACGTCTGACGAGCGCCACAGGCGGTTGACTGCGGGGGCCCGAAGGGCCCCCGCCAATCAGTCAACCGCTTGCGGATCACGCGCGGACTTCTTCCGTAGCCCGTAGTCTCGCCCCACCTACTGCCGCCGTAGTCGAGTGTGCGGCGGTTTTTTAGCGCAATACTCGAAATTCAAGGCTAAACGATTTTCGTGCATTATATAAGAAAACTTATTTTTTTGGTACTGAAGTGTCCATTTTCACTGGGACTCAGTTGTCCCAGTGCTTAGATGGCATTGGTTCGAATTTATACCTTGTTTTTTAGACTTAGCTCATCAAGAGCTTTCGAATGATACCAAATTTGTCCGAATTTTACCGTTTTAAAGGGTCAGTGGCCCCCCTTTTCACTCAATTTTTCGAGTTTTAAACCGGTTCAAAAACCTGGTTTTTCGGCATTTCCGCATACTGGAGACCTACTTTTTCGTGCATAGCTCGTCGAGACGAATCGATTGGTATATCATTTGTGCCGTTTTTTACGGGGGGTTGACTATACTATATCCAAAAGTTGTTCAATCGCTAGAAATAGCTTATCAAAAGCTTCTAAACCGTGCTGGGACGAAGTCCGAATAGGGCAAGTAATTAAATTTAATAAAAAATAATTTAAATGATAAATAGTCGTAAACATATTACAATGATTGTACATTAAAATATATTTACATATTAATAAAAAACTTCATTTAATAAGAAATAAATTTCTATTAAAAAGCTCAAAAGTATCCAAATGTTTTAAATATAAAAATGATAATTTAATATTTTATAAATATTATTATTTTTAATTAAATTTAATTACTTGCCCTATTCGGACTTCGCCCACACTTGCCCTATTCGGACTTCGTCCTAGCACCCTTCTAAACATGCATAGCTTTCGAACGATGGCAAATTTATAAAATTTGACTTACTGAAAAAAAAGTTATAATGCTTTAAGCTTGGCTCAGACGGAACTGGCCCGTTCCGCCTCGGAATGCCGCCGTTTCTTCTATATTTAAATTATTAATTTAAGCCAAGCGTACATCTTCCATTAGTCAAAAAATTGCCAGTCCAAGTGGTTAATGGTGTCTCATTTGTTTTCCGTCTCAAATTGCATGACACCAAAGAGTTCAGCATACTGTTGTTGCACGATCGACCGGACTTTCACGATTACAGTAAGACAAATTTACAGAAAAAAATAATACAGTATGTTAATTTTGAGTTCGAATTTTTTTTAAATTGTTTTTTTTAAATTGCTTTTTCTGGGTTTAAGTTGAAATTTTATTATCCTTGAACCAATAAAAATTTAGGTACATATAAGTGATGTATTTAAATAATTTAAAATTATTCAATTTATTTAAATTTAAAGAATTTCGATTGATTTCGGGAGCTTATCCACTCGAGTATTGAAATATTTTAAATAATTGATATTTATATTTAATAATTAAATTTTATTTTTTTAAGTTGGAGCGACAATCTTACAAATGAAAATCAATCCGAAAAACGGGGTCAACTTTGAAGTTTTTTACGTAAGTTTATTTCAAAAAATTCGTATAAAAAAACAACAACCAAAAATCCCCTTGTATTTTGGACAAAAACCCGCTATATTTTCAAAAAAAATAATAATAATAATAATAAATCCAGGCATATCTAAGTAAATCTGATAAATGATGATTTTTTTAGTATGGAAAACGTCAAGATTCGGACTACAAAGCTTATGCGTTCAAAGCAAACCAACCATATGAAATCCATATTGGCGTTTTTGAAACGGAATACCAAGTGAAGCTGAACGGGCAAAGCTTCGAAAATTTTCCAAACAAAATGCCAATTTGGACAATAAATTTTATGCGGGTAAAATTTTTTTGAAAAAAAAAATTGATGAAATTTTTTTTCTATGTTTTCCAGGTGCAGGGAAATGTTTCACTGTTGGCCGAGCCTGAAATAAATGAGCCAATAGTAATTTTTGAAATTGTTTTTTTTCAGGGATGGAATGAAGGGATGGTCTGGGATTTCACAAATCCCACCCACCCGACGTTAGGCCCGAAAATTTTGGATTTCCGACCCAAATCCCGATTCCCGGCCATTTTCTCGTCCCGATCACTGAGTCCGACACCAAAAATTTTGACTGTGCTAATCCCCGACTTTTTTGTCGCCCGACCCGAAAAATTTGGCCTTCCGACCCAAGTCTTGAGCCCGACCTTTTTACAGTCCTGAATCTTGATCCGAAATATTTTGACTGCGCAAATCCTGACTTTTTTTTCTCGTTCCGGAACACCCCTGGTGGGAGGGAGCTGTGATTACAAAAATTTTCGGGAATTCCGGCTTTGTTCCGCATTTTTTTGGTAAAAATTATTAGTAAAATTCCGGCTTTTGAGTTTCGAATTTTTCTGATGCGGAATTTCGATTTTTCGAGTGCCGAATTTTTTGTCTATTTTTTATTTCCGCAGAATTTAAATGGAATTTGCCTTAGATTTTTTGCTTTTAAATTTGCCTTGAGGCAATTAATTAGGGTGGGTGGGTGATTAATTAATTGTTTATTCGAAATGAAAAAAAAAATGAAATTTAAATATTTTTCGTTTCAATTTTCAGGTCAGCCAAAAAGGCCAATTTTCATTTGCATTGTCAAGTCTTTTTAACTACGATGAACAGATCACTTTTTTTTTCACTGTGAACAATGCTGCCAATAGCTTCCAAATTAATTTTATGCACGAATCATCAGAGATCCATCCAATGAGTCAGTCGTTTAAATTAATTAATTACAATTATAATTTTAAAAATGAATTTTGATAAATCTGGGCAGGCCATTTGAGCGCAGCCATTAGGGCGCGGGGAAATAAAAACGGGGTCCGGACAATCCGTCAGTGGCTAATCCGTCAGTGGTCAATCCGTCAGCAAATTATTTTTTTGAGCAATGATCAAAAATCTTGCAAAAATGATTGTTAAATTAAATAAATATAAGTTTTTATAAAATTCTTAACATTTCAAGTTACTTTATATTTCAATTAATTGACCATCTCGAGAAATTCATTTAATTCTTTTAAAAATGATTATTTCATAATTTTTTTAAAATAACTCAAATTATTAATTCAGATTTTTAGTGAATTAAATTAATTTTCACATGATTTTAAATAAATCTGGGTATTTTAAAAACAGATTTGCTTATGGATTAGTTACAGACGGATTATCCACTGACGGATTGTCCACATACTGACGGATTGTCCACAGACGGATTGTCCGGGAGCCAGTAAAAACCGGGTTATATTACTGTACATATTCATTCATTTACAGTTGGCGATGTTGTACTGATTTTGCGGTTCGATCTCATTAACGATTCAATACAGTGTTTTCACAGTTTGCATATGGTAGCCGTTTATAAACATTTATTTGACATTTATAAACATTTATTTGACAAAAGTTTGATTCAAGGATTGTCCTTGAGGCCAAGGACGGCTCTGTTTTTGGACATAAAAGCAAGAAAAATGGAAAAATTCCTTTTTTATGATCATATTTCTTGAATGAAGGACCAATTCATCAGGGTACAGCAGCACTACGTTTACCCCTCCCTCCTCCCCGGAAAATTTTTTTTTCAGAAATTCCCAAAAAGAGAATTTTTTGCTAATAAAATTTCAAAAAAAAAAAATTAAAACATTTTTTAAAAACATAATAAATTTACTTTATCATTTTGAAAAAATGAAATTTTAAAAAAAAAAGTTATGATGGCCTTATGGCCAAACAAAGTTCAAAAACATTTGTTTGTTTGTTTTTTTTTAAATTTCATACCATATGTTTTTCCCCCGAAAACCCAAATTGTTGTCCCAGGAAAATGCCAATGTGACATGTCAACGTGCCGAATTTACCAAGCATGGGCTGAAGCAAAATGATCGGCGTATGTTGCAAATTTTTGCTGAATCTGATGGCTTCTACGGTGCTTTTGATGGATACCGTGTGCAAAGATTTGCCCAACATTACACACCGGCCAACCAAAGCGTTGCCACAATGTCAATACCACCATGGGCCATTGACCATGTCCAAGTAAAAATTGTTTCCGTGCCGTTCAAAAATTTAAAAAAAAAAAAAGTAAAATTTGTGGGGCGGAGTCGTTATTTTAAAAACCATCAATATGATTTGATGAAAAAATATTTATAACTTTGCTAAACGCAATCAAATTTGTAATTCTTGATGTCATTGGAATAGTCCTAAGTGTTCTCTATCAGTCTACAAGATTTCAAAAAATTTCGTTAAATTTCTAAAAAGTTTTGGCTAGGGGAACTCAAAAAAAAAAACTTTGTTTTTCGAGCATCTTTGGCCCTAACTTTTTTAGAAATTTAACGAAATTTTTTGAAATTTTGTAGCCTGATAGAGAACACCTTAGGGCTATCGAATGATATCAAATTTGTCAAATTTTTAATAATAAACTTTGAAAATTGGAAGAGAATATAAAATTGGCCAAAATTCTTCTGTCAGTTCGTTTTTCCTTAACACATGAAAAATTCACGTGCTGAAAATCATGAAATTCAAAATTTAATTATTGAATTTAATTCAATTTTCGAAATTTCTCGATTTTTGAGTCTCTGGGACAATTTTCGGTCTCAAATTGTGATAAAAAATTGAGTTTTTTAATTAGATATCGTATCTTAAACCTCGGGTCTTGGCGTTTTTTTTTTTTGCGAAAATCAAGAATTTTGTACTTTAATTATCAAAATTTTTTTCAAAATTTTCTCGGCACGAGGAATTTTCCCAGTCTCCGCGTCAACGCCATTGACCAACCTCATTAACTCGCACCAAATGAATTTGATTAGACTGCTTTTATTACAAAAAAAAATTGTTACTGTATTTTGAACAATCATGGACTGTAGCTAGCTAGCTAGTTACCATATCCAACCGTTCATTAATTACCATGTTTTACTGTATTCATTATTTATTATATTATTTTGTTTTTAGATTGTTGGCGATGTGCATGTGTCCGACGCGACAAAAGCGACAGCTTTACCAGGGAGTTGGAACGATAAAAAACATGGAATTTTGTACACCCAAATTAACGCCAATGATGGCCTTTTGCAGAGCGGTGAAAGCATTTTTGTACGGATGAAGCTCAAGCCGGAGCTGGGCAGCAACGAATTCAGAGTGGAGATCAATTTGTTCAACGAGGCACTTGCTTTTCACGATCTGAGTACGTATGGTACATGTGCGGTAATTTGTTTTGAGTATAGAAGAATCTCAAAATTCTTCACCGATCAATTGAGACCCCCGAATGTCTCGTCTCCCGGACAATTCGTCAGTAATGGACAATCCGTCAATGGATAATCCGTCAGCGGACAATTCCATAAGCAAACTTATTTTTAAAACACCCAAATTTACAAATTTAAAATCATGTGAAAAATAATTTAAGTCGCTAAAAAAGTGAATTAATAATTTCTGTTATTTTATAAAAATTATAATAATCATTTTTAAAAGAATTAAATGATAATAATTTCTTGAGATAGTCAATTAATTAAAGTATAAAGTAACTAGAAATGTTAAGAATTTTTATAAAAAATTATATTTATTAAATTTAACAATCATTTTTGCAAGATTTTTGATCATTGCGCAAAAAAAAAATTTGCTGACGAATTGTCCACTGACGGATTATCCACTGACGGATTGTCCAGTACTGACGGATTTTCCATCACTGTGACGGTTGTCCGGACCCCGTGTCTCGGGGTGCACTACTTCCCCACCCCCGCCGTTTCCTCTCCACCGGATCAGTCCCAAACCCCATTAAACTTTTCAAACATAGAATTTTTCAAAAAAAAAAAAAAAAGATTTTAGAAAATTTTTTCTATGAAAATTCCAAGAAAAAAATTGAAAATTTTTTAAATTTCTGATTAAATAAATTTTATATTGTCTTTAAGTTGGCAAAACTGTCCTGAATGTGGAGCTGATCGACGGCAAACTCACATTCAATTCATATTATGTGAGTTTAATAATTTACAAAGTGCAGCTCCGACCGATAATTAGGGATCACAAATTATTTCGACGCAAACCGATGATTTTCCAAATTCAAAATTTAACAAAACAAATTTTGTTTCGGCGCCTGGGTATTTTAAATTTAATTGAAATTTGGGTCACAGTCAGGGCTGGCCGTGATCACGGCTCACGGATCACTGAAATCACCGGGTTTTTAGGGTGCCGTGATCACGGGTCACGGATTTTGGCATTTTATATAGAGAATTTTTATTGAATTTTTTTTTTTTTTTTTTTTTTTGCAAAAAATTAGCAATTTTTGACTTCCCCCTGTTTTTTTTCCAAATCAGAATAAGCAATGGATGGTCCAGCCTGGGAACAACAGCTTCACATTCACGCCTGATTTGGCCACATCAACGACTGAGTTGAAATTTGAAATCACCGCATTGGACAAAGGCTTTCGAATTGTGTTGAATGGCAAAGATATGGACAGAAATGGGAAAAAGTTTTTCTATCCGGGAAACATTCCAGCCTGGGCCGTCCAATACATAGTGGTAAGTAGAGATCGGTATTTTGAAAAAAGCCTGGACCTGGATTTCCTGGACAAAAACCCAGGTCCAGGGATCCAGGTTGCCGAAAAATGGCCTGGACCAGGAAAAATTCAGGCCTGGATTCCAAGTCCAGGCCGATCTCTAGTGGTAAGGGGTGGAAAAACGTTGTCAACATTTATTGATCCATTATGAAAAGCCACCATTAATTTGTGTATTTGCCCGATTGATCTCTGGGTCAATAATGGCAACTCGTATTTTACAAAACATTAAGCCTAGGCCCAAGCAAGCCTAAGCCTAGGACTCGCCAAGCCTAATGCCTAGGCCTAACCTAAGCAATTGTACGAGTAAAGGCCACGTTACGGCCAACAAACTTTGGCTATAACTTTTTTTCTTTACAAACCAAATTCAATAATCTTGGTATCATTCGATAGCTCTAGGTGTCCTCTATTATCCTGCAAAATTTTGAAAATTTTCGTTAAGATCCAAAAAAGTTATGGGCAGAAGAAATCGAAAAATTAATTTGTTCAAAATTGACGAAATTTTTTGGAATCTTGCAGGCTAATAGAGCATCTGAAGGGCTCTCGAATGATACCAAGATTGTTCGATTTGGTTGACATTCCTGGATTAATATTGAACATCAAAATATTTGCAGGTACATAACGAATATATGGATGCGAATGATAAACCGGCGGAGATAAGTTGCAAGCCAGAGAAGCGTTGTATTTGAAAATGGAATTTACAATATTTAATTAATCAATAATTTAATTAAATTTTAATGGAATTAAATGAATAATACCCAAATATATTCTTTATTTGTGCAAATAAAAGTTTTATGTGTGGTGATTTTAAGTGATGTAATTAAATAATTGATGTAATTAAATTTGATTGTAGAAAAAAAATTCAAGGAATGGTCTCATTATTTTGCTCTTAAATAATTTTTTTAAATGGTGCACTTCAGTGGCGAGATGGCCGAGCGGTCTAAGGCGCTGGTTTAAGGCACCAGTCTCCTCGGAGGCGTGGGTTCGAATCCCACTCTCGTCATAACTTTTTATCATTTTAGTAATTTTTTAATTTTACTTGATTACGCTGTTTTTTTAAAAGGCGGAAAATTGTTAATTTTAAATGAAATGAAATCGAATTTTGGTAATTTTTTTTTTGAAAGTATTTCTAAAGACATCAAAAAATTGAAACCAAGAAGAATAAATTCAGTAAATGGTCACTCTCAATTTTTTAATTGGTCATAAAGAGGGATATGCGCATGTAATATTTTTCCTAAACTGTGGAAGGCCTGACACACCCAAAAAAAACATTTGAAAAAGGACCAAAAAATTGTCAAAAAAAAAAAAAAACCTAATTTTCTGAGTAAAAATGATTTTTCATAACGAAATTAAGTTTTCGAGATTTTTTGGTTAAATTTAACGCATTTTGAAGAAATTTTGTAGGAATTTTACCTACAATTTAAAAAAATTTATATGCAAATAATTTTTGAACTCTAGCTCATAAAAATTAAATCACATATAAAAATAAAATTCCCCCTTTTCGCTTATTTGTGAATTAATTAATTACCTAATTAATTTTTTCCATTTTGTACATTCTTTTATTTATTTATTAATTTCAAAAAAAAATGTCGGCACACCAAAAAGAGGAGGAGGAGGACAAAGATGAAAACATTGTCGCAAATAAAAATATTAATTCCGAAAGTGTGGCGGCGGCCGAAGTTCGTTGTTTGTTTTTCTGTCCGGTACTTTTCTGTCCGGTGACCAAAAAAACCCATTTCACAAAGTCAACATTTTTTAGGGATGGCATTCCGAGGCCCCAAAAAATGTTCGGAAATCAGAATTAATCGGAAACACGAAATTCCGACCCTAATTAAAAAATTATTTCTCTAAAAAAATAAAAAAATTTTTCCCGTAAAAACTTGGACTTTGGTTTGTTAGCTAACATTTTTTCAATTTTTTTTTGCAGAAAAATGGAGTGCCAAAGCGCAAAAAACGCCGAAAGCGAAGGCGCGCCTCGTCCTCCGAGGCGGCCAGGGACGAATTGGACATGTGCCGGACGGTTCAGCAAAGATATGGCGCCAAACGGAAGGTTGGCTTGGTGCATAGTTATTGTACCATTTTTAATCCATTTTTTTGCGGCGATTTTTTCAAAAAACTTTTGTGGAACAGGAGTGGTTCGGTTAGGCGCCGCCTTGGAAAAATTGGAAATTTCTGACAGATTTGGAACAGATTTAACCAAATATTGAAAAATTTTATGGATTTAAAAAAAAATTTGGCGGAATTTTTTGGAAAATGGGTTTTTAATTTTTTTTTTTTTTTTTTTCTAATTTGGCAATAAAAAGTCGAATTTTGTTTTTAAGGTTCAGGATGACATCAAAGAGGCACTGTTCAACCCGTGCACAGGCGAAATTTTTCAACCCTCAAGTTATGCGCGGATGATGGCACGGTCCACCGAGGCCCACCTCAACCGAATGTTGCAGGTAGAGAGCCCAACATTTTGAAAAAGCCTGGACCTTAGTTCTCTGTTGGACCTTGGAACTGGATTTCCTGGACAAAAATCCAGGGCCAGGAATTGTCACATGGCCTGGGTCCAGGCCTGGACCTGGAATTTTTTTTTAAATTTTTGCCTAGCCTTTTGGTTCAACTTTTGGGTTCGGAATTAGCCGAAATTTTAGTTTGGCTCCTTTATTTTTAATTTTGATTGCTTTTTCTGAATTTTTTGTATGGTTTTCAACAATTTCAGCCCGAGCCTCCGGACGATTTGGTGGCCAGCAATTGGCTTTGTGCGTTCTGTTTAAAACCTTCATTTGCGGACGAACAGGTCAGCGACACAACCAACATTTCCACAACTTTGCATTATTTTGTTAGCTGAATTTAAAAAAAAAAACTTTTGAAAAGTTAAAAACAATTTAATTATACTGCCGAGAAAATTTAAGCATACCTAGCAAAAATTTTAGTAAAATCACCCAATTTTCGTTAAAAATTTTCATGGGAAGGCACTGAACCGCCAAAGGTCATCGTCGAGGAGATAAAAATCGTGGAAAGAAAATCAAAAAAAAAAAAAATTTTTTTTTACATCCCTAGCATAATTCTAGAAACTTTTGCCTAAATAAATTTAAGAAAAAACGAAAAAAATACATAAAATATTTCTTTTCATGCCTCTACTTTCTAAAATTCCCCAAAATTTAGGGCGAATTGTATGGTCCCTATTTTGTTCGACTTTCATCGGAGTGCCAACCACCAGCGGAGTTGCTGGCGATGCCGGCGAGTTGCCAAACAAAAATGGTCAAATCGGAACCAGCAGAGGTGAACATTTTTACGAAATTTTGATATTCTGGTTACAAAATAATAATATTTTTCCCCGTTTCTCAACGACAATTTCAAGAGACAAAAATTATTACAAAAAAATAACGCAGAAAAAATTTTCAGTTTTTTTTTTCTTAGATTTCTAATTTTTTTTTTTATTTCTGTTTAGTTTTTGTAATTTTTTTTTAATTTTGTGCGAGGGGGGAATCATAATTAGGGACCAGGACAAAACGTCGCCGCCGAAACGTCGCCGCAAATTTTTTTTTCTAATTTTAGAAAAAAAATCTAGAAAAATGTGTCAAAAATTTAGTTAGCTAGGTTAACACGAAAAAAATTCTAGAAAATTCAAAAAAAAAAAAATTTGTCAAGAAAAAATTGTTTCAAGTTTTTTGGTTTTTTTTTTTTGGAAATTCAGCAACTTTAGTTTTTATTAAACTTAGATTTTCAAAAAGCTAAAATACTTATAAGTTTTCTTGAGATTTTGAAAATTATTTATTTATTTTGTCCGGCGACGTTTCGGCGGCGACGTTTTGGAGTGTACCCTCCATTAATGGTTCACCATGTTTCCCTCACCCCCTCCCGAAAGATTTTTGTAAGAAAATTTCAAGAAAATGTTTGCGAATTTTTGGAAAATTTTTTTGAAAAACAGTAATTCATCATAGGATTTAAAAAACAAAAAACGGCTGGTGGAACCAAGCTGCTCCCTATAAAACTGGACAAATAAGAGACAATCCAATAAAATTACAAAAATATATTTGTCAAAAATTGGAAATTGAAAAAATCGCCAATACTTTTTAAATTATCCGTTACAAAATTAAAAAAAAAAAAAAAAAAATTTCAGCCAAATTCTTCCGTGACGACTTCCGCCGTTCATCGAGTCCACCATCATTCAAAGGGCGAGCCGAAAGCGAACAATGCAACAAATTCAAATTCTTCCAACAAAGTGCCAAAACACAAAAACAGTTCGCCAAAGCGTCGTCGTTCAGCAACAGCTAAAAGTGGTGTCCAAGGCTCACTGGACATTTGGCTTCATGGCGATGTAAGGGCGGAGAGAGTTTCAATAAAAATTAGTGAAAATGGCGAAAAATTAGTAAATTTCTTCCATTTCGTATAAAATTTCAAAAAAAAAAAATTCCCGTTTCGTCATTAAGACCCATGAAAAAAAGCAATAAACAAACCCATGGGATATTTTCCTACTACCCAAAATTTTTACATCACCCAAATCCCAGCCGACTCCTAAATTTAGGGACTGTCCCTGGCCTGCTGGACCGCTTGGTTTTTTTTTTAAGAAATTCCTGAAAATTGTGTATTTTACTCATATTTTTAAAGAATTTTTACGTGTGAAAAAAGAAATTTTTACGCGTGAAACTAACTGACCGATTGATAGTGATAAAACCCATCCATTTGCAATAATTGGTAAAAATAAACCACCGTTTTTAAGTGCGCGTTGTGGGCACCTGAATTGTTTTTGGTCGGTGGACGGTTGCCAACACTTCAACTGCACATTCAACAATATTGGAAACAGGTGGGAGGAATTAATTGTTGGGCCACAAATTTTTATTATTTTTGAAAAAATTACAAATAAATTTAAGTTTTAAAATAGGTAATAAAAATAACGCACAAAAAATGTATAAAGTGAATGGGGGGAGGGGCGCCGCAAATTGGACCCCCTAAATAATTAACAAATTTTTCATTCGATGCAATTTGATGGTTTTTTTTCTGTTTTGTGGCCGATTGGTTACAGAAAAGTTCTTGAATTTTTCTTAAATTAAACCCGTTCAAATTTTCATTTCTTTTAATTCATTTTTTTTTTTTTGCCTCATTTCTCTACCAATTTGGCTACACAATGTTGACAAATAAATATAAGGTAAATAAACACACAAAACGACGACAATTTGAACAGTTGAAACAAATTAGTAATTTCATAATTAAATCCAAGAAAAACTGCTAAAATGGGAGTGCGCGGATGCCAAAACATAACATTGAAATGGCAAAAAACAAACAAACAAATTCTCTGTCCGATTGATCAAATCAACTGGTGGAAACTGCTGGACACGGGTGCATTACGTTCCCCCCTTCCCGAGAATTTTTTTGAATTACAAAATTTTTAGAAATTTCCCAAAAACCGATTTTTTAAAAAAACTTGCTCTTAAAATTTTGAATTTTTTTTTCCTGAAAATTTTCTCGAGGTAAGGGGGGGGGGGGGGTGGACAAGCAGCTCCCGTTAGACATAAATCAAATTCTCGGTTTCGTTGTGTTCTTCAAAGTTCGGCCCCGTAATTGCGTGACATGGCGATCAGAAATTCGATGATTGTGTTCGGGTTTTGGGGCGGCCGTGCCGCGTAATGGTGCGCATTTGGCAGTGCCGCCACACTGTTCATGTTGGCAAAGCTTTGGACCAGGCGCACAATGCGTTCGTCCGCGTTCAGACTTTTACGGGGCCGCGCGGGCGGCTCTTCGCCGGAAACGAAGCGCGCAAATTCCGCGTCCACCACCCGTTGCTCCTTGCGCACCATGTCAACAAAGCGCCAAAGTGTCTTAAAGGAAAGCATGGCGTGAAGTGTGGGGGGGGGGGGGGAGGAAATGGCCAAATTGGATAGTGCCAAAAAAGAAATGGCCAAATTCGACAGTGCCAAGAAAGAAATGGCCAAATTGGACAGTGCCAAGAAAGAAATGGCCAAATTGGACAGTGCCAAAAAGAAATGGCCAAATAGTGCCAAAAAATTAATGACCAAACTGGATAGCGCCGCCAAAAATACGCCCAATATTGGCAAATGTTGAGGAGAATTAGAAGTCTAGAGAAAGTTGTGATCTTGTGATCAAACATTTCGTAATACTAAAAAAATTGCCCCGCCCCGGGATTTTAGATTTTGGCACAAAACGCTCGATTTTAATATTTTCGACCAAATTTTGAAAAAATTTAAGAGAATTAGTGGTCCAGCATTGTGCACTCCTCCCCCAACACTTCCCAATTGGTTACGGGCATGGCCAGGGTTTTGGGGGCATGTCCCATAAAGTCATGAGCATGCCGTTCAAAACCGCACCTGATTGATGCACCCGGTGGCCAGCCGGCCCTGCAGTCGGCGATGGAATGTGATGACGGCATTGTTGGTCCAGTCCACATGTTCCAGCACCCGTTGATGCACACTCCATTGTTCAGGCGGGAAGGTGGGCTGCGAGCGTGAACCATCGAAGCGGGGACGGCCAATGTAGTTGATCACAAACCTGTTTTGACAACAAGCATTTTATTCACGGGAGCAGCTCGTTCCAACCCCCTCTCCACCGGATTTTTTTTTAATTTCAAAAAAAAAACAGAAAAATCGCTGAGAATTTTTAATTGAAAATTTAAAAAAATATATTCGGGGAGGGTGGGGGGGGGGGCACCAGCGGGCAGAAACGCAGTGTATTCATTTATCAGTATAATTGTGCCAAAATGAACGGCGCCACAATTTGAATTAAATTTGCCAAAAAAAGGAACGCGCGCAACCGTACAAACAAAAGTGCCAAAAACCCAATCCGCGCGGTTTGAATGAATCGGAATGCGCGCGCCAAAGTTTTTCGCCTTCTAATTGACTGACTGACCAGTCAAGTACGCCCTGAAGTGGGTCCGGCAAAAAGGTTTCCAATGCGGCCAATGCCGGCATCAGGTCTTCAACTGGTACGAATGCCAACGATGTAATCGTTCGTGCCGTCTCCGCAAACACGGGGTCCGTCTTGTACATCTGCAAATTGGTTGCCCCCTTTTTGGGTGTGGATAAATTCGGGTGCATCCCCAAAATCTCGCCGCCCAAATCTCGCCGAGACATAATCTCGTCGCCGGTTTTTTTCACAATGAAACCCTTTCAATAAAAATCTGAAATAAAATTTTTTACAGGAATTTACAAGAAAAAATTTAGATTAAATTTTTTTTCCAGGAAAATTTCAAGCTATTTTGGAAATTTTTTTGAAAAAACTAGTAATTCACCATAAATTTTAGAAAATTCAAGAAAAATTTTTCTTTTTTTCTTTAAAATTTCTTAGAAAAAAATTTCTAAGATTTTTTTTAAAAAATTCGGTGGAAGGATTTTGTCTCACAATCAGCGAGACTTCGGGCGGCGAGACTTTGTGTCCTGTCCCCATAAATTCCGTCTTGAACGTCTCGCCAAAACGGCCGTTCGTTTTTGCATCAGTCCAACTACTACCTGAAGCAGGCTTTGTTCGCCCAACTGCCGCTTCATGTTGCGCACCACATGGAACAGTCCGAAATGGATGCTGCACTGGGGATGGCGGCTCAACATGGCACCAACCATGCCCTGCTCGCAGTCGATGGACGCGGCACGGGGCTTAAATGTGGGCCAACACTGTTGCAACAGGTCAAACATGCGCTCATAGGACTCCTGCGTTTTGGCGGTCAACAGCACGTAGCAGACGGGGAACACCCATTCGCCGTGTCTAATAAAAAATAATGGGAATGAGTGAATTATGTGGCTAATTAGGTAGCAATTAGGTAATTGAATTCGGCATTTTTGCTTGACGACCATCACGGTGGCACTACATCCCCCCCCCCACTTACTATGGTTCCCCCTCGAGCAATTTTTTTTTCCAATTTTTAGTAAAATTTTAGATTTTTTCGTAAATTCTCGATGTTTCCCCGCGATAAAATTAAACAAAAAAAAACATTTTTTAATTAAATTTTTTAGTAATATTTTAAAAAAAGATTTCTTGCGGTTTTTAATGGGGAAGGGGCAGGGGACGAGCTGTACTCGATTATCACCACCCCACCTCGACAATAAAACGTAAAGTTGAGTGAAGAATGGCTGTGCAATGTTGAAGGTGCCGTCCGCATAAATGTGCTGCATTTGGTCACACCATTCAGCGGAAGAGGCACGTCCAAATATCAAAATTCTGTAATATTACGGCAAAAAATTATGGCATTTCCGGGTTAATTTGCGCACCACCCACCCCAAAAAAAAAATGTTTTAAATTTATAATTGGGCGCTTTAAAGGCGCTGTTCACTAATATTATAACATTTGTTTTGCATCTCTGATCAAGTTTGAAATAAAATTTGCGATTTTCCCCCTCCTTCAACCCTCAGCAGAGCCAAAATTTTGCCAAATTGAAAAAAAAAAAAATTTCCCTACATTTCTCTGGCGAATTTTTTTTAATGCATGCCCACCTCTATGAAGACAACAATTTTTGAAAAAACCTAATCAAAATCATATCTATTTTCATCGGGTCTATGACCGGATGGCATTGATTTTGCCTCGGATTTGGGGTTAAATAAAAGGCGGGGCCATTCATCCGTTCCCTTTTCCGCACCTCTGATCACCAGGAAGTCCCTCCTCCTTGTACACCCCAGAATCAGCCAATAAGAATTGCTCCTCACTGTCCTCGCTATGCTTGTAGACCTGGAAATATGGGGAAAACCCGGAAATTTTTAACTTTTTTCGATTTTTTTCCTCCACCTGATACGCCTTTGGGATTTCCAAGTTGCACAATTGGTTGGGAACTGGGGGCGCTTCATTTATTTCATGGCGAGCTCGTTGAATCAGCTATAAACAATAAGTAATAGGTCTAATAAACTGTTTTTTTTCATTTCGGGTACAATTCATTTCCCGCGGAAAACAATTTTTTTAATTAATAATTTTTCAGAAAACCCCTAGAATTTTTTTCATATAAAGGATTTTTTATTTTTTTTTTTTTTTTTAATAGTTTTTTTGACAAGAAATCTATTTTTGATTTTACCCTTCGGTGTTTTGTCCAATTTTTTTTTTGGCTTAATTCTGAAACTGGCAATGAACCGAGTCCAATTCCCTGACCCGAACACTTACAATAGGTCGAAACAAAAGTTTCTTCCACCCCCTATAGTTTTTTTTATTGATTTTCAAAAAAAAAATTTTTGATTTGCAAATAGTACCAAACTCAAAATGATACTAAATATGGGGGTGTTCGGAGTTGAGCAAAACTGCACCTTTTTTGTGGCACTTTTGCTTGGCATCACGGACAACACCGCATCCGGCACGTTCATCAGTTCATTGGCTCGAATGGTTGCCGGGTCTTCGCCCGTGACCAGCGCACGCTTGCGAATGTTGCTGACAATGCGCAACCGTTCCACCCGTGCCGCGCTTGATGAGCATGTGTGCTCGCCCAGCTGACGTACCGGGTTGTTGTGTAGATCGGTGTGAAGACGTCCTGTATTTAAACAGCAACAATCACAAACGAGACGAGAGACATAATGCCAAACAAAAATTTATTTTAAAAAATTTGGCAATGGCAAAATTTTGTGGTTTTTGCGGGAAATAAATTTTTAAATTTATAAGCATGCAGCACATTTTCTAGCCTAAAAATGCGCTGATTACGAATCTGAATTCAGTTTTTGCAATTTGTCTATATTTTCAAGAATGTAGGGAAATTTAATTATTGACCCCCTTTAGGGGTCTTATGAAGCGGGGTCTCTGGGGTTCAATTTCTTTTGGCTGCGGGTTGTTTTACGCAATTTGAATCAACATGCATTTTGCTGTCAATATGATGAACTGCCCAAACTATTGGATCAACGAGTTCAGATTCGTGATCAGTGCATTTTTAGCCAAGAAAAATTTCTTATAAATTTTTTTTCGCAGAAACCACAAAGCCTTTACGGTAATAGTAAAGTTTATCCCCCCCTTTTTTCGAAAATTTTTTTTTGGTTTTTAAAAGTCATGAAAACACGTCTACATGGGTTTTCTGGGTCGCTGAACACGAATCCGGCATCCATTTCGACCAATTCCGAACCCCGGACCCAAATTCGAACAAAAAGTCGAAAATTCAAATTTTTCAATTTTCCGTTTTCTAACCTTAAATTGTTTTAAATGACTTTTTATTGAAGTACTAATGATTTTTAGTTCGTTTCCATGTATTTAATCAAAGTTGAAACAAAAATGTGAAATTAAAAAAATTTGAATTTTCGAATTTTTATTCGAATTTGGGTCCGGGGTTCGGAATTGGTCGAAACGGATGCCGGATTCGTGTTCAGCGACCCAGAAACCCACGTAGGCGTGTTTTCATGACTCTTGAAAACCAAAAAAAAATTTTCGAAAAAAGGGGGGGGGATAAACTTTACTATTACCATTGCCAAAAATTTGAAAAAAAACGGTAAAATTAATTTTTGTGTTGGACCCCGGCACTTGACGATGCGTGAATTGAAGAACTCGCAACGCCAAAATTTGATCTCTTTGCTGGTACTGAGTTTGTGCCGAACATAGAGCATACCGTCGTGCAACAATTTGGGTTTCTGTCGCTGTGATGTGATGATTTGTGTTGTCGGTGGTGGTGACCCATGTTGTTGGGTTGGGGGCGGTGTTTGTTGTTGGGTTGGGTCAATTTTGTCAAAACCATCATCATCATTAACATTATCATTAACAATAATAGCATTATTGTTGTTGTTGTGTGTCGTCAATTGTGGTGGTGGCGGTGGTGATTGAATTTCAGTTTCTTCCATATTTTGAAATCCACGGATTTGTTGGAAATTGAAAAAAAGCCAGCAAAAAAATCCCTTAAAACAATTAGGTGTTTTAATAACTCATTTGTCAGGGACTAAAAGGTGCGATTAGGTATATGTGCAGTACTCAAAAATACGACATTTTGTTAGTACAATAACTAAGTATAAGAAAGCGCGGCATTCTCAATTGAGTACCGAATTTGATTGTGATCTTTTTTTCATTTTAAATTGCACATTTTTTAAATCGCGTTTAAAGAAAGCTTTCTAAATACAATTTTGTAACCTTTTTCTATTTTAAATCTCTTTATTAATTTAATTATCATCATATTTTTTGTTTTTGCAATTTTTTTCTGAGTTTTTCAGCGAAATCGTGCCAAATTTATGCGCATTATTTAATTTAATTTTAGTTTTATACATTTGTACATACATAAATGGGCTGGGAGTAAATGGGAGATTGGGGTTGTGTTGTGTACCCACCTATAGAAACTCAAATGGCTGAAGTCGTATGTTCACATTGGCTAAACGACGCGCTCTGAATTGGCGGCGCTGACACCAAAGACAATCAATTTATGGATGAGAGAGTGGAGGCAATTAGGAGGGTGGGGTGTGGACAGAGAAAAAGACACTCTCTCTCTCTCTCTCTCTGTGACTAACAATGAGCAATAGAGAAAGAAAAAAACAGAGACAGAGATATGTAATCCAAAGGAAAGGCAAGAGAAAGAGAAAAATAGAGACAGAGATATGTAATCCAAAAAAGAAAGGAAAGAGATGGTGAGAAATGTACAGAGCAGCACAGAGAAGCAATACAAAGAGAAAGAAAGAAAGAAAAAAAGGGACAGACAGACACAAAATATTAATGAAAATATGAAAATGAATAAAAAGAAAAGAAAAATCAATTTAAAGGTAAACAGAGGCAAACATAAAATTATCCCGCAAGTTTTTTTTTTGTTTTTAAAAACTGCCAAAATATGCACACTTTTTGTTCGAGTTCGGGTCCGGGATTCAGAATCGGCCAAAACTAATGTTAGATTCGTGTTCAACGCATAAAATTAGTCTAGAAAAAATTATTTAAAAAAGAATTTCAGGGGGGGTGACAAAAGGGATAAGAACCCAACTTTTTTCATTGTTGACCAAATCTAACAATCTTGGTATCATTCGAAAGCCTTTCACAAGCTCTATTAGCCTTACAAAAAACAAAAAAAAATTTTAGCTTGTAAAAACGTTATTAAGAAAAAACTTCCAAAATTTTGGTTTTTTTGTTATTTCATGTTATAACTTTTTTGGTAATTGTCTAATCGCTAAGCAATAGGTTAGAAAAAGCTTCTAAACATATAAAGCTTTCGAATGATACCAAGATTATTAGATTTGGTCAACAATGAAAAAAGTTGTAGTCCAAAACTTGTGCTGGCACCGAAACGGCGGGCACCGAACCGTCCCATACCGCATAAAATAAAGGTATAATGCGAAAATACAGACAAATATGAAAATTATGGACCTAAATAGCGAAATAAAATATGGATTTCTATATTTTTTCGAACCCTAATTACAATAATGTTTTTATCAGAAATGCTTGGTTTGTTCCGGCGTTGGTGCGACAATTCCAATCACTTATTCTCACAATGATGATCCTCCATTAGTGTCGGCAACTCCATCAATTAGTGGTGGTAAATAATTAAATAATTACATTCATTTTTTCTTATGTATGTTAATTATTGTATATTTACAAAGCAGGAAGCAGCAAAACTGTGAGTGGTGTTGAACGTCGTCATTTTTTGCATTACAAATGCGCATTGGAAAATGGTGCGCGGATTATTTACATATATAATTAATAAAATGGAAAACCATTTTTTTTTTGTTCGGGTCGGTGCTATGGTTTTTCGAGTGGGATTTAGAAATGATCGGGACCGGGATTTGGAAAATGGACCGAGACGGGATCCCGGGAATCCCGGTCTTTCTTTGGTCCAAAAAAAAACGGGACACGAGAGTCCCGGCGGGGCCCCGGTCTCTATTTTCGACAGTGAATAATTGACGAAGCCCAACATGTACTGTTTTTCTACAAAAAAAATTGTCACAGCTTTTATCAAGGTCAACCAAATTAATGTCACAGCTTTTATCAAAGTCAACCAAATTGAACATTTTTGATTTATGTATTTCCTTGCAAAATTTCAAAAAAAAAATGATCATTTTTTGAAAAAGTTGCGGACCAAAAAAAAAATCTTTTGGTCATCTTTTTTGACACATTATTTATTCTAATTAAGGGTATCGTTTGAACTCGTTGACATATGTTTGTCGACCACCGATGTAAAGAACGACGAAATGTCTGTGGAAGCGGGTCGACGACATATTAAGAGACCCAATTAAAAATAAACACAAAATTTGTTGTCAGCTCAGCATTTATGCTCAAAATCGGTCCATGGAATACAATTTGAAAATGAAACAATTTGTCGGTCTTTCAAGCAAAAATTGCATTTCAAAAAATTGGGGCTTTACATATTGCACAGTTTACGCGCCCACAAAAATAACATGACAAAATTATGGCTTTGAGGGCGGCTCTCTTTTCCCGAGTAAAATTTCAAAAAATTTTAATTTTATTTCAGAAAAATTATTACGAAAAAAAATATTAAAAATTCACTTTTTGGCTACGACTAATTGACAGAGAGAGAGAGCTGTTAGATGAATATTTGTATGCTTTTTGAAGCGTTAAATTTGTCATATTTATTTTATGGTCATATATAAAAGTTGGTCCTAATCATTTTTTTCGCGATTTAAATTTAAAAAAAAATCAGTGTCGATATCCTAATTGTTTTGACACAATTATCAACCGATTCAGCATTCTTTTGTATGAATTATGATTTTCAATTAAGTGCTCAATAATTGGCCAACGGTCATCATCAATTAAAAATTGATCAACTTGACCCTCATCCAACAACCCTTCCAATAATGCCTGCATAAATTAATGAAAAATAATTAGGTAATTAAAATGGGCAATAATTGTCATAAAATAGATTAGGTAATTAAAATGGGCAATAATTGTCATAAAATAGATTAGGTAATTAAAATGGGCAATAATTGTCATAAAATAGATTAGGTAATTAAAATGGGCAATAATTGTCATAAAATAGATTAGGTAATTAAAATGGACAATAATTGTCATAAAATAGATTTAATGGCCTTAGATAAAATTACTTTACAATATTTCCGGTGGGCCAAAATAGGCACAAACAAAAAAACAGGCGCCTGGGTATAGACAAAAAAAGGCATTATAAAAATCAACCATCCTAGCTTCAAAAGAGTTAAAAATGTTTTTTTCTTGTTTTTTAAATTTTGTTTTGAAAAAGAATTTTACCTTTACATTTTTTAAATTTAATAAAAAAATATTTTTTTATTTTGTTAAAAAATATTCTTTTTTTTATAAAAAAAAAATGGATTTTTTTTGAGAAAAAATCTCTTTTTCAGATTTTAAATTTTTCATTTATTTTGTTTATTTTTAAAAAGTCATTTTTTAAATTATTATTTTTTCTAAAAAATTGCATTTTTTGTGAAAAAATTCTACGTTTTCACTTAATCGGTCTTAATTAAATATTAATTACCCGGATGAACAAAATGATTGGCGCTGTGTGCTTTCCGAACACCAAAAATGGTGTGTAAACATGATTAAAGAACTGCGCAGCATTTCTATTCCGTGCCAAAAGCACATTCTTTTTGTTCAATTCTTCCCACTTTTCTTTGTCCCCAAATGCGACGGCATTTTGTTTGCCAATTTTGGCATTTAAATGTTGAAATATTTCATATTCATTTGGTTCAATGTGAACGCGCAAAAATGGCACAAATGGCAATAAACCACCATTAGGACGATCCAGCAAACGATCGAGATTGTAATCAAACCTGCGGGGGGTTGGCCAAAATGCTTATTGATTAGGCATTTTGTAAGGCATCAATTCTTTCATGTCAATGTTAAAACCCGGGGTCCGGACAATTCGTCAATGGACAATTCGTCAGCAAATTTTATTTGTTGTGCAATAATCAGAAATTTTTCGATTTCAATTTTCATAAAAAAGAATTGGATGGTTTTTTACAACATTTTTAGTCAGTTTCATTTTTAATTATTATAAAATCTTGTGTTTTAAATAAAATTTGCTGTTACATATTTTGAATTTTTTTTTTAATTTCATAACAAAAAAGCAACCGCTAAAAATTAAAATTTTGCAAAATTTCAAACAAAAGTTGACACCTAAAAAACACAAAAAATCTGAATCAATTTTATTGATGAGTTAATCGAGACAGAGATTTGATTAGATAGGCACCGGGAACCTATTATTAATTCTTGTTTTTCCAAAAATTTAAAAATCCTAAAAAATTTTTAAATATATATTCTACTGTACCATTACCGTAACCCTTTAGCCCTGTACGTTTTTTATTAGATCGAGTAAACCTCATTAGATTTTGTGACCATTCTTGGCCAATTGGGTCAATGTCCGGCATCATTTTTGCTATAAACACAAATTCATCATTTTCTGGGTCATGGATTGGACTGTCTCTGACCACCAAATGCCAAAGTACAAGCCCAATGAAGCGCATTTGTTCTTTGGTCTCAGTAATTTGTTCGTTGGATTTGCGCTAAAAAATTGGCACAAAATAATTGAATATTCGGCATTTTTTTAAAATTAAATTCCCATTAAAATTGCAAAAATCTCCTTTTTTAACAATTATAGGAATATTTTTCCTGCTGGACTGCTGGAATCCTGAAATGCATGAAAAAAAAAAATTTTCGAGTTAAAATTTGAATTTTTCTTAAAAATTGATAAATTTGTGTCAAAAAAATGTAAAAAATGATTTTACAATTCTTTTTTTTCTCGATCAATTAACAATAAATTACCTTAAAACAAATTTTTTTTTTTTGGGTATGTTTAACTATTTTATGTGCACCATATTAATTATACTAATTAACTACCGTATCCTTGTTTTTATTGTTGTCGTTACTGTCGTTAGCTTTCCCATTATCAGTGGCATCATTTTCTCGATTTAAATCTTTGATTCCCGTCCACATTGAGCTCGCAATTTTAAACAAAAATGTGGTCTCATTTCTTTGATTCATCTCTTTTGGTAATGAATCAATTAGTTTAATAGCTTTTTGAAGCGCATAAATTGTGTATATTTTGGTCGCCTGTATTTTTCAAAATTAATTTTAATACGATTTGTTTAATTAGGAATTGGATTTTTTTTTTCTTTCCAAAACTATTCATGACCGAATTAGTCATTATTCCATGGTTGTCGTTGAAAATCCGGCCTTTACCTCTATCTGAGAATTCCATTTCATGGAAAAATATTTAAATTTTTGGAATTCATCCGACATAATTTTTCCATTAATTTTCTTATTTCGCTATTTCTGCTAAAATTATGTAAAAATTCCACTCACAAATCAACCCCGGGGTCTAGAGCTCAAATCCTGAAAATTTAAGTTTTTTAACTTCTTTCTGCTAAGAAAAGCATGAAAAAATTCTGCCAACCCCCAGGGCCTCGACCCAAAATCTCGAAAATTTTGCTGTTTTTTAATTGATAAAGCATGAAAAATTTCTGCCAACCCCCAGCAGGCCTCGACCCAAAATCTCGAAAATTTTGCTGTTTTTTAATTGATAAAGCATGAAAAATTTCTGCCAACCCCCAGGCCTCGACCCAAAATCTCGAAAATTTTGCTGTTTTTTAATTTTCGTCCCAAATCCAGCAAAATTTGTGTGTATGTACATATGTTTTGTACCAATTTGTTGCCTCTTTCTCGCCCGAAAAGGGCAATTTCTGACGAAATTCGATTACTCTCTGACGCCAGTTTGTTTGACAACATAATTTTTAGCTGATTTGAATAGCTAAAGCGATTTTTGACCGGAATTTGTCCATCAAAGCTGGCCTTTATTTTCTTCACTTGTTCGGATTGACGAAAATTATTTTTATCATTTTTTAATCGCAAATCTATTAATAGTTTTGAATTAATATGCGAATTAATAGTGATGCAAATTACCGTATTTACTGCAATAGAACCCCCGGGGGGCTTTGTTTTTCAACTCCCTTTAAAAGTGGGCTTTATTTCAGGGGGGGGTTGTTTTTCAACTCCATTTGGTTTTTTTAATTTTTTTTTTTGAGGGCTTTATTTGAGGGGGCTCAAATTCAGCAAATACGGTATATGTAAAGTAACTCATAAAATTAAAAAAAAAACTGATTTTTTTTCAGTTCGTTTTTTGTCAGAATGACTTGCAATTTTGCAGAAAAATACTTTGGCATGAGGGCTAAAAAATTTTGCAAAAATACAAAAAATTTCATATATTCAAAAGAATTTTTTACCAAACATTCGATTTTTAGTTTCTTTTATATACTACAAATTTTTATTGCAAATTTCAACTCATTCTGACGACAACTAATCAGCTTTTTTAAACTTTGTGAGTTTTATTTTTGATATAATTTGCATCGCTAATAATTGGTGGAAACAACAAATTTTACAATGGAAAAATTTTTACTTGAATTTGCTGTGGCACTCAACCCGAAAGTTTGCAAATTATTCTTGTGAAAATTGTTGAAAAATTGACTCCTGCTATTGTCCAAAAAGTCTTAAAATAATAATAAAAAATTTTTTTTTTTAAATAAATCACGACTAAATTTTAAATTAGAATTCTAACAAAAAACGATTATTAAATTCACTAAGTTTCTCTGGCGGCGCCTGTCAGCAGCGCCGGAGACCTCTCTCATGTTTAGCAACAAAAATTTTGAAAAAAAGCTGCAGAAAAATCTTTTTTGAAGTTTCGTTAGCAGACACCTTACCCAAAATTGAGGAATTTTAGGAAAACTTTAAATTTAAAGCAGATTTAAATTTTGCAGTTTTTACATTTCGTGAAAATTCTTCCAGGCTAAAATTCCGATTTTTCTGGTCACTGTCCCGGTTTGGCCCAAAATTCCTGGTCCCGTACAAACTCCCTGATTTAAAAACAGTTCACAAATATGTTAAGTAGAGATCGACCTGGACCTGGATCCAGGCCTGGATTTTTCCTGGATCCAGGTCCAGGTCCAGGCCATTTTTCGGCAACCTGGATTTTTCGATTTTCCTGGATTTTTGTCCAGGAAATCAAGGTCCAGGTCAAATGTGAAAAAAAATCCAGGTCCAGGTCCAGGCAAAACAGGAAAAAACCTGGATTTTCCTGGACAAAATTTTTGAATTTATTTTTTCAAGTGACCGATGTTTTTTCAAGTTTTCAAAAACAGATTAAATAAATTTAAAAACACATTATTATTATTAATTAGATATTTTTAGATGATTCTAAGCAAATAATCAATTTTTTCAAACATTTTTTTGATTTTTAAAAGAAATTTCAAAAAATCCAGGTCCAGGCCTGGATCCAGGTCTCGAGGAGCCTGGATTTTTCCTGGACCTGGATTTTTGTCCAGGAAATCAAGGTCCAGGTCCAACATGGAATCCAGGTCCAGGTCCAGGCTTTTTTCAAAATGTCGATCTCTAATGTTAAGGGTTTGGTACTCAGTTGGCCGGCCCGAAAAGAATCTCCAAATTTTTCTTTACTTGGTTTTTGCTGTTGTGAACTTTCACCAATTTCATAGTTTGAAGATGTCCAAAGATTTGCTGAAAAATTTCTTTTTAACAAGCCTGTGCATTGATTTTGGCTGCCCAGCAAAATGAGAAAATGGGCAAAAATAATAATAATAAATTCAGACATAATTTTAAAATTAATTTTTACGGGGAATTTTACAAAAATGACTATTTTTATAGAAAATAAAACTCTAAAAAAGAATTAGACATTAAAATGATGCAATTAGGTAGGCAATTACAAAAAATGTCAAAAACAAAAAAAATCAATCCATAAAATTAAGTGTTTCCGGTGAATAAAACAAAAAAATAAAAATAAAAGCAAATAATTATATTTTTCGAGATTTTTGAATGCATTTTTCCAAAATAAGTTAAATTACGAAAAAATAAAAATTACAAAAAAATTAAAAACTTTAAAAAAAATTAGAATGAAAAAGGTTTTAGCGAAATTTTTCTGGGCAAATCACCAAAAAATGTGATCGCATCAATTTTGGGCTCCAAGTACAATTAAGTTGGTTTTTTCGTCTTAGTGGTCTGTGAGTTAGTCACCAAAAGGGGGGTCTTATGTTCGAGTCCTCCTTATGTTGTGTGTTAATTTCAATTTCTTTTTTTTAAAGAAGAGGAAGAATTATTTTTCATTAATAAAAGTTTTCGTGTCAATAAAAAATCTTTTCAAAAATCGTTGGTTATTACAGCATCGAGTAATTAGAATGGAATTTTATGAAATTTTTTTAGCTTATAACTTTGTCAATAATAAATCAAATAAAACGATTTTATGCTCATTTTGAAGGGAAAATTCAGAAGAATCTGCTAAGTTAATCTAATATTTTAAGAAAATAGCTGAAAAATGATAGAAAACATTGAATTTTTTGCCCTTGTAAAAATTTTTTTTCTATTGTTTAATTTTCTTGAAATTTTGCATAGCCCCATATTTTGACTCCCTCTAGCGATTCCAAGTTTATTTTGTGAAAGTTAAGTTTTTAACTCGAGATCGGCTCTTCTATTTTTACAAGGGAAAATCCCTAAAAAATTTTAATTTTGCAAAGTTTTGGCGTTCTGATTACTAAATAAATAATAAACTTATTTGCACTAGGAGCCCAAAATTGAATCGCCGTGTGTTAAAGAATTTCTGAATTTTATATGAAAAAGTCCAAAATTTTAAAAATTAAAATTTTGCAGAAAAATATTTTGGCATAAGTGGGACCTTATTTATTGAAAATTTAAAAAAAAAATTTTTAATTACGTACGATAATTTTTTAAGCTTCATTTTGTAATTTGAATGTGAAATTTTCATGTCTTGAAAATAGGTGATTTTGTAAACAAATTTAAATTTATAAAATTTATTGAAAAGATTTTAAAAAAATTCTAACATTCTTAATACCAAAATAATTTAACAAGATTTATAAAAAGATTATTAAATTTTTAGGTGTAACTTTGGTAACAGATTCAGTAAAAAAAAGTGCATTTTTTAATTAATTTTTTTTAATGTTAATCATTTTTGGTGATTTTCCATAAAAAGCAAACAAACAAAGAAATCGGAATAAAATATAATATGTACCCTTAGATTAGAACATTTTACCCCCCCCCCCCCTGTCTGGTATGTAATATATGGCCAAATTATCCGAAATTTCTGTTTTCAATATTTCGACCACCAATTCGAACAAAAGTTTATTTGAAAAATCAAAAAATGTATAAATAAGAGCAGCGCGATTGGATTAAATTGATAAAATACATAAAAACAACCAAAAAAATAAGACATTTTAAAGGATGAGAGAAGATGGACACCTTATACAAGGACAATCAATGCATATAAAAAAGGACAACAGTTGGCAGTCCTTAAAAAGAAAGTCTCCTCAATTTGAAGGTGTGAAAGATGGGCGAGACAAATGAAAAAAAAATGTAAAATGAAAATCGAAAGAAGCAAAAGTGCTGAAAACAATGTCCCATTAACATCCGCAAAGGGATTTAAGCTGCTGTTTAACAGAGTCTTAACTTCGGCTTTTTAGAGGCATTAAAAAATTTAATAATTTTTAGGCTCGTTGAAGACAAAAAAATGTTTTTGTAGGTTGTTTAAATAAAAATTTTTTAGGTAGGTTGGGTAGACATGAGAAAAGGCCTGGAAATCTTTTTTATATTTTTTACTCATTTTTAACGGAATAAATTGGGCCTCAGATTTTAAGTCCTACGCCTCGTTACCGACTCTGTTTTTGTTTTTTTTTGTTACAGAATTTAATGGGCTGACAATGAGCAATTAGCAAGCAGTGTGATGTATGTGGTGGGTGAACAATATTTTAAAATTACAGCACAAGTAATGATCGAGACTGATCACTGATCAATTTTCTGCTCTGTTGGACAGACAATGTAAAATTTAAAATGTTTCGAATCGCTTCATCCATTTGATCAATCAATAATTGTTTGTCTCCACCGTCTGTGCCATCCATCATCGGATGCCGGAGGATGGATGATGAACTGTGCTGATTGATCAACATAACCGTCGTCCGGATCAAATTTTGGCTGGCATTTTATGCCGGCACATATTCCCGTCGGGGCCCGTTTTTTGTTTTGTTTAAATTTCTGCTCTGATCAGTTCCGCAAACCAAAACTGATCAAAGACTGTCGCTGATGTGCCGCCGCCATTCTTTTGTTTTCTCATTGATACAAATTGTTGTTTAGTTTTATGGCCATTCATTCCTCCACAATTCACCACCGTTCATGTCCAGACTGATCTGTCAAAACAACATTAAAAAATATTCATTTTTATTGAATCGATAATCAAAATTCTCTTTCAGGGGCTAGGAAGCTTCCAAAGATTATAGGGTAGGTATGTTAAAAAACAAAAATTTACAAAATAAGAACTCTGAAGGCGATATTTGCGTGGGGGGGGGGGCAAGAGTATAGCAAAAGCCTTAGTAAAATTTTATTAGAAAGTTTGTAGAAAAAAATTTAAAATTATCCTAGCAATTTTTAAAATTGTATTTAACGAAATTTTTTCCAAAAATCGCCGAAATTTTCTTATAAAAATTTGTCGTTTTTTTAAAAAGCAAATGGGAGGGGGAAACGAACTGCTCCCGGGTTAGCCACCCGCCGCCCCGCCCCGATCAGGGCGAGAAAACCAAGACCAAAACGTACAATGCTGCGCGCTGATCTTGGAGTTTTGGAAATTGCTATGACCACCGCTTAATCCCGTCTAAACATGTACTGCTGCTGCTGCGTGCCCCAGGCCACCGGGTCCATCACGTGCGGTTGTTGCTGCGGCTCAACAGCAACAGCCTGCTGACTTATCAGCTGAAATTTTTTGAAAAATTTAATTTTCACGGGGAAAATAACTGGCGGAGTGCATGCACTACGTTTCTCACCCAATAAGCCGTCCGTATCAGTCTCGCCCCGACCGTTCCCAAGTAAATTGCAAAAAAACAAAAAAAAAAAAAATTAAGAAAAATTCTTAAATGAAAATTGCCAAAAAAAAAAATTTTGATAAAATTGATGGAAAAAATTTTTTCTTACAAAATTACTCTAATTTTTTTTCAAACGACATCCCTGTAAAATTAATGTACATCCATAACTCGCCCATCCAAACTTTTCGGATTGCCCCACAAAGCCAAAACCAAGGTCCCGTCCTCTCATGACAGGGACCATTGTTTAACAAATTTCACAAAAATTCTTTTTTAAATTTAATTTTATACAAAATTTGGTGGCATAGTCTGGTGCTGCTGCTGTTGTTGTGCAACATGATGATTGTGAAATGCTGATGAGGAAGATGGGTGCTGCTGCTGTTGTTGTTGCTGCTGCTGGGGTTGTTGGCACGCGGCGGAAATGGCCACCGACGAGTGCGAGCGGTTCGGCTGTTTGTTGCGCCACGACTCCGCCGCTCGTTGCTGTTCCAACAACATTTTGCTGCAGCTGTTGCTGTTGTTGGTCATCGCCAGGGTTCGTCTTGCGCAGGAATGGGTGCCGCACCGCGTAGTACGGATGCAACCGCTTGGACGGGTCCAACTCCAACATGCGCTGAATCAAATCCTGCGCAGAAAAATGCGGCATTTAAAAATGTATAAATAAAAATATAAAGAGAAAAAATACTGTGTAAATGTTTTCCTCAAGTTTTGAATCTTAAATTGCTGTAATTGTTCATTAAACTTCAGTAACAGGAGGAACCAATTAAATTTCCTTAAGCCCCCTCCACCGGTGGGCTTTTTTAAAATCACGCTGCCTACCCAAAAGGGGCTTCATTTTTAAATTTCAAACTTAAGTTAAATTTTTTTTTTAATTTTCTAGCACTTTTTTGGAGAAATTTTTGAAAAAAAAATAGTAATTGATCATAAAATTGTTAAAATCGCCCCAAATTGTCACTTTTCTAATATTTTTGTTAAAAATTTTTTGAAAAATTTCTATTAGGCGAGGGAACGGTGGAAGGGGGAGGGGGGTACCTAAATATGGCAAATAATGATAAAATCAAAATTTTAACAAAAATTCCTCCCACCTTAAATTTCATGTAGTCCTCCACGGTGTGGCCTGGCTCGCCCTGTCGCCGCCCGAACGGTCCTCCCGTGTACACGCCCAACACGTCGGACAACCGAAGTGAACCGGGCGCCATGTAGGACTTTGTGTCACGCGACTTCTTACAGCGCCATTGGCCATCTGATTTTTTTTTTAAATGAACAGTGGTTGTTTGAATCAATCGGCCCCCAAAGAAATCGATCATTGGAGTGCCGTCCAGATAAATCGTTTAATTTATAATATTAATTAATTAATGAACCCCCAAATCGGCACTCCAAAAAAAATAAGGCGATTTCACGGGCCAGTGCTGGAATCCAAACAAAATAAAAGGGAGATAAAAATTGAAATTTTCTCAAATAGGGATATGCCATAGAAAAAAAAGTGAAAATAATTTGAGATTATAAATCTAAAAAAATAAAAAGTGCCGTCAGTAACGAGGAATTCCATTTGTCGTCAACGATCTCAGACAAGTTTTGAAATTTAATCATCCGGCACCATTAGGGAACCGAACCCACGAGTGTCAAAAGTAGGAAAGTACGCGACACTACCAACTGAGCCATGAATACATTTAGCAAAAAAATTACATTTATTTATATTTGTATTAATTTTTACTTTCGTCCAATTCAAAGAATTTGTTGGCTTTTGAGGCGGAGTGCAGTATTTGGCTTGACGGCATGCCGAGCACCTCAACAATTTTCATCATCTGATCAAACTCGGAATGGCCTGGGAACAGCGGTTCGCCGGTGTGCATTTCCACCAAAATGCAGCCTGAAAATGGGGAAAACATTTTTTTAAGGTTGTTGAATTAATTTTTCATTTTTTATTTAAATTAATTTATTTGATATAAAATGCCATTCGAAAGCCCTATCATTCTATTTTAAAATGAGCTATTAAAATCTTGATTGTTAAGTTAAGTTTATAAGAAAAAATATGGGTTTTTAAATTAGACAAAAACTCAACAAAAAATTTGTCCACCATTTCACACCAAAGTCCACAAATTCAGGCAGTTAAACCCCCCCCCCCCACGCCATATGAAAATAAAATGTTTTAGGGCTAATTTTTTTCTTTGAAATTTTACACAGTTCTTCTAACAATTTCCAAAAAATTTCCCCAGGCGATGCCTTTCCACAACGCCGGACACCTATTTTATCATATATTTTTTTGACAATAAAAATTTTTTTGTTGAAAAACACACTGTTTATGCAAGGGCCATATTAAATATTTTTTAAAAATAATTTTCAAATATTTTTTAATAAAATTCATTTTTTTGAATTCCTTTTACGGACCCAACGACCACATGTCAATTTGGGTGTCGTATGAAATGCCCAGCAACACTTCAGGGGAACGGTAGAAACGCGACTGTATGTAATGGTAAATGCGACTGTCGTACTGACACGAGGAGCCAAAGTCGATGATCTGTAAAAAAATACAGTAAACGCATACAGTAAACCTTGAAAAAAGAGAGATTACTGTATAATATTTGAAATTTTGTAAAAAATAATTAATTTTTGTAATTGACAATTAATTATGTATTGATGAGCAATAAATACTTTAATTGTTGAGCGTTTTGGGTTGCAGAGCAGCACATTTTCCGGTTTTAAATCGCTAAAAAATTTATAAAATTAATTTTTAATTATTTTTAAATAATTTTAATTCCACCAGTGTATAATGTTCAGGTCGGGTTGGGAGAGGAACAGCAAAGTGGCGGCCAATTGTTGCCCAAATTTGCGCGTCAAATTCAACGACACTCCGTGGAAATTTGTGTTGCGCAACAAATCATACCTGGGACAATTGAAAACATTGGGGATAATTAAATTATTTATTTTAAATTAAAAGATAAAAATAATAAAATTATTTTTACATTCCCCTAAAAAAGTAAGCAATTTTTTTTAAAGTAAAAACTCGGCAAAAAACTACAGAGCTGAATCAAATAAAGCTAAAATCAAATAGTTAAATTTAAAAAAAAAAAGTAAAACTTTGGCAAGAAATCATTGCTTTTTGAAATAAAATGACAAAAATTTGACGGCAGATTCGGAAATAGCACCTCCTCCAAATTTACCTAAAGTCTAGATAGGACTTAATAAATACTTTAGTAAAGCTCCTTTTTTAAATTTTTCGTCTGTTTTACGGAATTTTCTCGGAGCCAAGCTGGTCTAAAACTCTAGAAAAAAAAAATTAAGAAAATAATTTTTCCGAAAAATATGTCTTCAAAAATATCATTGACCCTTTTAAACTTTGGAATGGCACTAATTAGGTCAATAAAAATGTGTGCGAATTGAAAAGTTATGCCATTTTTTAGGGGGTGCAAATTATTATTACGACCGAAGAAATATTAATTTCCAAAAATTTAAAAAATTCTCACAAATTGTATGAGAGCAGTTCGAACACAAGGCAAAGATGGCGGCGCCACACAAAATGGTTGCGCAACTGCACCACATAATAGCGACCCTCGGAGTTGTGGCTGTTCATCAGTTCCAGCAGACGGATTTCAATTTGGGCCTGCGCAAATGCAAAACGAAAGCAATAAAAAAAAAATGGAAATTAGCGATTTTTTATTTTATTTATTTGATGGAGAATTAAACTTAATATTTTGATGAGTTTAGTGAGGCGCCCCTTTCGAATAAAATTTCGATTTTTTTTGTTTGCCCGGGTATTTTTAATTTTTCAAATTTATTGTTAGAAATTTTTTCAAAAAAATGTTCGAATTGAAAAAATCGCAAAATAAATTTGAATTTAAAAAAAAAATTTCGGGGGAGAAATTGAGCTGCTCCCACGACGTATCCCGGGCCCCGAAAAGTTTAACAATTGAATTTTTTTTTGCATTAGAAATTTTTTCTATGAAAAAAATAATAAGATTTCCTTAACCCGTTTTTTCCCTTTAATTTTTAATAATTTCAAAAAAAAAAAAAAAATTAAATCCAACTTTTCAAAAAATCAATTTTTTCGATTTTGTGGACCGTGCCGAAATGACACATGGACAAATCATGGACAGACACAATCAGTTATTATTGGCATTTTTTTGCCAGTCCACCCGCCCAGTGCCGTGCCGTGCCCACCTGGTCATAGAACGCCTTCTTGTTCTTGATGATTTTGATGGCCACCATCTCCTCCTCCACCATGTCGTACGCTTTGGTCACTTGGCCAAATGAGCCTTTGCCAATGCTGGACTCAATGCGGTACCGGTAGTTGAACACTTCGCCATTCCGTATGATGTAGTCGTTGTTTTCGTCATCACATTCCTGGTCATCGTCCACCAGCCCCAACTGTTGCTGGGCCGCCTGGGCTTGCTGAAAAAACGATTAATTGAAATTTGCAAATTCAAAAAAAAAATGGGAAATTTTATTTTTTGGATGCAAATAAATTAAAAAATTCCCAATTTCCCCCCGGGGCCCCCTCCCTTTCAAATTTTTTTTTTGTTTGAAAAAACGTCGTTAGCAGGTGTGAAATAAAATTACCCGTCCATAGGGTGTCGGTACTCCCTCCAGGCCAAATCCCAGGACCATCCCTACTGGGTGCATACCCCGCCCCGCCGAAAATTTAAAAAAAAAAGTTTTTTCAGGCCTAAAAATTTTCAAAAAAAAATCTTATTATTAGAAAATTTTATAAGAAAATTGAAAGAAAATTTTTTTTAAACGTTTTAAAAAGTTATTAATCCATCCTAATTTTGAAAAACAAATTCATAATCTCTCTCTCTCTCTCTCTTCTCACCGCTTGTGCCGCCAGGATTTGTTGGGCCTTTGCGCGTACCGCGGCACTTTTGTGTTTGGCGGTGGCACTGTTTCTCGGGTAGGCAATTGGCCGTCTGTTGTGGTGGTGGTGTTGCGTTGCTGCAGCACCGCTGTTCTCCATGGCGTTGTTGCCGTGTTGCTGTTGCTGCTGCACGTCGTGCATGAACTGTTGTTGTTGCTGTTGTACTCCTCCAACACCCATGGGGTGTTGTTGCTGTTGTTGTGTTGCAGCGACAATTGAAGCAGCAACAGCGGTCGATGAACACGAGGGAACCATGGAAATGTCCTTACAAAGGGGTGACGTATTGTATGTTTTGATGATGCACAAAAAAAAAAACGGTATCTCGTAATTTTCTTACCCCCCTCCCCTCCGGGAAAAAATCGGTAAATCAAAAAAAAAAAATTTTTTTTTTCCATAAATTTTTTTACCACCCAACTCCTCTTTTTGGCAACAAAAATTTTTTTCATAAAATTTTTGAACTTCCCAACCCCTCTTTTTGGCAACAAATTGCTGACAATTTAAGTTTTCCCTCTTTCGAGACTGATTGGACAAAAAAAAAAAAAAAAATTTTTTTTTCTGTCAGGAAAAAGGTAAAAAAAAAAAATTTTTTTAAATGTGCCAAACAAAAAAAAATTTGCCAAGCACCTGAATGTCGGCCAACAAATTATTGGCCTGTTTATTATGTGTCTGTTGTAGTTGCTGCTGTTGTTGGATGCCTGCAGCAATGGCAGCAGCAGCAGCAGCGGACGGAGTTGGCACCAAAAAGGCGCTCAAATTGTTGCCAACGCCGATGTTGTGGCCTCCGTTGTTGGCATTGGCATTTGTTGCGCTGAGGAGACCACCACCACCACCACCAGCAACAGCAGCACCAGTTGCGAGGCAACTGTTGTTGTTGCTGTTGTTGAAAGACACCTGTTGCTGGTTGTTGTTGTTGTTGCTCTTCGTTGTGTCGCCGGCGAGCCTTGCGATTGTAATAATTCTGAAAAATTAAAAAAAAATGTCAATTTTGGGTTTAAAATTATCAAATTTCTGTTTGCTTTGCTTGTAACCCTTTTTTTTCTTTTTTTTTTGCTTCTCGGGCCAAAAATTCAATAGAAAAATGTCACTGGGTTTTATAAAATTTCAGCGTTTTAATCAGGGATGGCAGATGAATATTTTCAATTAGCCTCATTTGGCATGCAAAAAAACCTCATTTTGGGTCAAAAAGCAACATTTTTACAAATTTATTCAAAACACGTTTAAAATGTTCAAATGTTATATTTTTGATTTTCCATGACCAATTTGAGCAATTTTTTGTTTGAAATAAGCATTTTGTGAAAATCTTAGCATGAAAAATTGAAATTGATTTTTTTTTTGCGACGCTTTTTCCAAAAACTTTTGGGGAACAAGGGGGTCCGGCGGCGCCGCCGGGAAAAATTTTGTAATTTTTACAACAAAAATGACCAAATTTTGTGATTTTGAGCAAATTTTTATGGTCCGGCGGTGCCGACAGGCGCCGCCGGGGGAAAATTTAAGAATTTTGACCCTATTTTCATTTAAAAAATTCTTTATTTTGCGGTTTTCTCAAAAAACCACAAAAAGCCTCAAAGCCTCATTTTGAAAATGACCTATCAAAAAACCACAAAATGAGGCTAAAGCCTCAGATATACCATCCCTGGTTTTAATGCATTTTTAACGAAAAAATTGATGATATTTTTCAAAAAAAATTCCATTTTCTTGAACTTTTACTTAATTTTTTGATTTCGGGGGAGCGGGAGGGGGGTCGTAGCCGGACGAAATATGAAGAAATTGTCCAGTAAAAATATAAAATTTTAACGCTTTGCTTAAAAAGAGAAGAAATTTAAAAAAAAAATTCTGAATTCTTTCATTTTTCATATCTCGACAAAGCCACTCCAGTGGAATGAATTGGTCATTCACATTAAATTGGCACCGTTTAATTAGTCTCTCCATTACCCCTAATTACACATCATTTATCTCCTCTATGTGTGTTTTTCATTGTGTTTGTCCCACCTCATTGATGTTTTTGTACGTCTTGATCAGCTCGGCGGTCAGTTTGTTGATCGGCCGCACCGATTGGTCTCGCATCGGTCGTGCGCTTGCAATTGAAATTGCCGCAGTTGCGGCCATTAGTTGCTGCTGCTGTTGTTGCTGACGCAACTGCTCAAACTGTTGCGGATGATGGCCGCCGACTCCGCCAAGGAGGGGAGGCTAAATTTTTTTTTTTTAATTTTAAATTAATTTTATTTAATTCGGCGTCCATCCAACCGGGAGCCAGCCCCATCACCACACCCTCCACCCGTATCGTTTCCCGCATAAAAACTTTTTTTAAAAATTTCAAAATATGAAATTTTTCAAAAAAAATTGGAAATTTTTTTGTAAAAAAATTTGAACATTTTTAGTGATTTTTTCAAAATTTTATGCTGAATTGTTAAGTTTTTTCCAATTTTCTTTCTTGAAATTTCTTTTATGAAAATTTGTATGATTTTTTGAAAAATTTCCAAGTTTTTTTTTAATTTTCGAGGGGGGGGGGGGGGGGGTGAACGTCGTGCCCCACCCTTCCGACCTGCTGCTGCAGTCCGCCCGCAGTGCCGGCCAGCATTTGTTGCATTATCGGTCATGGGAAATGCGCCGCTGCTGTTCGGCTGTTGCTGTTGTTGTTCAGCACCATAGGCACAACCCCCGGCAGCAACAACAAGTCCATGCCCCGAGGCTGTCATTACCGCTAACAAATTAGCAAAATAAAAACAAAATTTTTTAGCAATAATTTAATTATAGGGATGTTTTTCAGGTTGAGTGGGATAATTGAAGGGAATTCAATGCGGGAATCCCATCCTGCCAATTTTGAGAAATCCCGATCAACTCAGTTTAAATTTGCGGGTCCCACTGATGGATTGAAACTTAAAAAATTTGTGCCGGAAGGGATTCCGCCGGAGTAATAAATATCCCCGCAAATTCCAAGAATGCAGGACTGATTTTGGAGTGGGATCCCGCAAAATGTCGCGCGGAACCCCGCCCCTGGGTCAAGCCCTAATTTAATTTATTTGTTGCATATTGCACTTTTCCCAAACAAACAAATTTTTTTTTTTTGAAAAAATACATTGAAAACAATTTTACAAACCCTCCTCCTCCTCCCATCTAATTAACGGGCAATTAAAAATAAATATAATGATCGGGAGGGAGTAAATTTAGCAAATGAATGAAAAAATTTGTCGAGAGACACCGCCGCCGCCACCACCACCACACAGCCCCCCCCCCCCAATTGATAAATTTTGTGACCAAAAAGTCCCGCAAAAATTGCCCATTATTTCGAGCAGACGGCGGCGGGGCGGCCCGGCGGCGCCGACGGTTTTAGACAACACAAAACTACGCCATATATATGTACAATAATTAATAATAAATCACTTCATTCATTCATTCACAGTTCACACAAGAGGAGGACAAATTTAGGGGGGGGGGGGGGGAGACTCACTCACTCACAAATCAGAGCAGAGAGAAGGAATGCGAAACGAGCGATAAATTGAAAATCGTTTAAACAAATTAATCGGATTAAAAATTTGTGTGATTTTGGCGGGGGGGGGGGGGCGGGAAACCACCGATCATTTTCGTATGGTGGTGGTGGTGGTGTTTGCTTGTGCTCCTCCCGCCCCGCCCCCCCCCCGCCTCTAAAAATAGATGTTATGAAATCTGGGGCGGGCTGGGCGGGAGGATATTTGCTGCAATTTTTTGCTTTTTCAAAAAGAAGTGCAATTTGGGGGGAGAGGGGGGGGGGTAATTAATTAATAATTAATTAAAATCATTCGTTCGTCCGTTCGTTTGTTAATTCATTATGCCCAATTTTAGAGGGTGTTTTCCAAGTGAATGACATCATAGCAACGGGGGACAACCAATTAAGAAGATAGAGAGAGAGATGTTTGTTATATTGTTTTTTCCTGCAGCAGCAGTAACAGCAGCAGCACAAAAATGTGTTCCCGCGAGAACGGAAAATTTTTTGGGTTTTTTCTGCTAATGGATTTTAATTAGCAAAATGTGCGCGCGATTTATATGGAAAATTATGATGATAATTATGATGATGATTTATGTGACTGCGTTCGCGTTTTTTTTTGTTCATTTCAATCACATTTTTGTGTTCGAAGATCCCCTTTTCTGCCTGCTGATGAAGAATGTAAGACAAAAAAAATTGACCAAAAATTATTAATGTTTCGAAGAAAATTGGGTGTCGTCAAAGAACGAAAAAAACAAATGACGAAAAAAAGGGGAAAGGAATTTATGTACAGTAATCGGAAAAAACAACGAACGATCACGGGACGGAGGTAATTATTGTAAGCGTAGGATAGGCATTTAAAACATTTGATCATTTAAAAAAAATGGTTGTGGTATATATTTAAGAAGTGATTAATGCTTTAAATTTAAGAACTTTAGGATGGTACAATTACAGTAACCAGAAATGACGAAGTGATACAGTATGATGAGTTATTATATCGAGCTTAATTTTTAATTGGCAATTGTCTGAACCAAAATTTTTAATTGGTGCATTTAACTCTAACTGTCTTGCTGCTGGGATGATACAGTTACAGTAAGTGAACCATTTTATCCTACTGTCTTGCGGTTGGGATGTTTCCAGTTATTATTGATACAGTATGAGTTACTGTATTGCTTTAGTTTTTAACTGGCGATTAACCCTACCAATTCTTTAATTGGCATATTTAACCCTACCGTCTTGCTGCTGTTGAGCGGTACCCACAAATGAATGCTGCACAGCTTGAAGTTGATGATGCGGTTGAGCAGCTGCAGCTGAACGCAAATGTGCAGTGAACGCGTGCTGTGGATGCTTAATTAGGAAGAAAGAATTAAGTTAAATTATTAAAAATTTTCGAAAAAATAAAAATTAAAAAGCGAGAAAATTTAATAATTTTACGATAAATTATTAAGACTTTTAAGGAATAATTTTTGGGCCAATTTTATATGAAAAAATAACAATCAAATGAAATAAAAAATTTTCTAAACGAATCGAAATATAATCCATAAAAATGAAATTTTTTTTTTCACTGCATTTTCATGGATTTTGAATGGCGTTACAGCTTGTGGACCAAATCGGACGGACCCCTCCTAAAAACCCACCCATTTTACACAAAAACACGAATATATGAGTTTATATAATTTTTTTATATCCCAAAATTGATATTAATTTATTTTTTGAAATTGATCAACTTTGGAGGGAGTTATGAATTTTTTTTAAAACAACAAAAAAACGGACAAAATAATTAATACCAGAAAATCGGATATATTAAACTAATATTCAAAAAAGAATTGTAATCTTTTATATAAGCAATTGTTGAATGAATGAATGAATAGGTAATTAATTAATTTTAATTGCCCCCCCATTTTTTTTTGCCTGTTTGAAAAGCATTTGGGTCGTCGCTGCATCGCCCGGAGGCATTTGGCAAACAATGCCACCGGCGGTGCTCGGATGGTGGGCCGCCCCAGGGCCACCAGCAACTCCAATTTGCGCAGTTGTTGGCTCACTGCTGGTGGACGATGATGCCCAACAGTTGGCGGAATTAGTCGAAGAAAACTTGGGAATTCATTTATTTAATTAATTATTTAATCAATTAGAGTAAAAATGGCCAAAATGGGAGGGGTTCGGGGGCCCAACCGAAAACCTAAAAACATTCCGTCCAAATTAATTGGAAAATTTTTTGTTTAATAAATTTTCCAATTTCCTAATTATGAAATGTGTGATCAGTTAGGTCAACACAAACAGCCAAAGTTCCAAGGAGTCAGGTTAAGATGAAAAATTTAAGAATAGTTTTTCAATTTGTTGTTTTGTTAATTGAATTTTTGGAAAAAAAATTTGCAAATTGGGCGAAATTAAAAAAATTTTGGCAAGAAAAAAATCATAATTCAAAATTGTAAATCTACCGAGCATCCCATAAAAAACAGATGGAATTGGTTATTATTCCTGGCCAAATAAGGAAAAAAATTTATTCTCAATCCAATTCCGGCCCGAATAAATTCGGCATAAAAATTCGAAATTATTCGCCATCAAAAAAAATATATGTAAATTTCCCTAACACACCTGGGCCATCATTGTTCAATTAAATACAAAAATGTTGTGAATTGTTTGAGGATAGGAGGATCAGATCTGAAATTAGGAGGGAAATTTTAATTTTAAAATTGTTTAAATTTTTTGAAATTTTTTTTAACTGTTTATGTTCAAAAAATTGTGTTAGCGGACGGCGCCAGCGGGCAGCAGCAGAAGCGGCGAAAATAGACAAATAATTTGAATTTGTTGGAAGGAGGCGGCGGCGAAAACAAAAGCCAAAACGAACGAAGCAGCAGCAACAGCAAATGTGTTGTGTTCAGCTACAGCAGCAGGTGGTCCGTCCGACTCGGGGCGGTGTTCTTTTAAATGGGGGGGGGGGGAAGCAATGAATGAATGATGCCATCAATTTAATTGTTTTGATGCAAAATTTGAACCAATTGAAATTTGAAAAATGAATGAGAGAAATGTGCCAAAATATTTGTTTAAAAAAATGAACGGGACATTAATGAGATGACAACTAAGAAAATGGAATATAATCGATTAGGGTTTTAGGGATTCGGCAATGGGCCGGCGGTTTGAATTTTGTTCATTAAAAAAAATCTCGAGAGACTCCAAATCGTGGCCAAATATTTAGTCAAAATGTGAATGGAATGCAGCTTTGATGCTTCAACGACTCGTAAATTAGGATATTAATTTGAATCCGATGAAATAATTTAGATTCATTTAAATCTTTAGTTTTTATGAGAATGGGGTCAATTGTGAGTTAAAAGTAGATACTTAAGTACATATGACAATATCCAATCTTTTAATTAATGTCAGAGATTAACTCAAATTGCTTTGGATAAATTTAAATGAGGAGACCATTCAGGGGATAGCAGAGAAAAATAAAATATGCATCAGAAAAAAATTAGACAAAAATTTAGCTACCTATATATTAATTGAAACGTGCAAAAAAAAAAAACAATTGGGTAATAAATAATGCAATATATAAATTTCTAATTTTTCGAGATGAAGTTGATTTTAGAGTTTTCAGGGTAGGAGATTTCGAAGTCGGGACACCCATTTGAACCCAAACCCGAACACTAATTCGAACAAAGAGTTGGTCTATTTGAAAAAAACTCAGAGGATTTGCTAAACATGAATGTGTTTTTTTTAAAGGAGATTTCCTAAACTATTACCTAAAATTGATTTAAAAAAATGCCTTCTTTTATGTGAGCATTTATTCTTTTTTTTCTAGAACGGACCTCAAAAAATGCCTGCCCTGGCTACTACAACAAGTGCATTAATCAACACTCCCCAAATGTGTTATTGTTTGTTGTTGTTGGTTAGGTGTGATGGGATGGAAGTTGGGGTTGGGGTGGTGTTGCTGCAGCACAAAAGAATGGAATGTGCAAATGAATCACACCACCACCACCAACAATCACCACGCGATGTCGTCGTCGATCGGAAGGGGAGGGGAGGCCGCCGAGCCGACCGACACCCACCGATTTGATTTGTGTTGATTTTTAATTGGGATGCGGTGGTGGTGGTGGAATATTTGTGTATGTTTGTTTATGTAGATTAGTGGTGGTGGTGGTGGTGGTGGTGATTGGTGCTGTTTTTTTCGCAGCAAAATCCACACACACACAACACAAAAAATTGTTGGAGGATTGGACGAACGAACACCGGCGGCCGACGGGGACGGGGAGAATTCGTTCGTCGGGGTGCGGCGCTTGTCGTTCGTTCGTCAATTGACCGACTTCGTCCTCTTCAGCAGCAGGTACTGCTTGCTGTTGATGATTGAGTGTGACTTGTGTTTGGGGGATGAGTTCGCGCGGCCGTCGATGGATGATGATGATGTGGATGAACGTGCCGAACTTATTGGGGCTGATTGTGGGCGATTAGAATTGATGATGCGATGAGTGTGTTAGTCTGAGACTGACAAGTGAGTGACAAATGAGTGACAGTGACACAGTGAATGAATGGACTCTGTGAAGTTCTGTCTGGTGCTGGACGAATTGTTGAGGGTTCGTCAAAGGGTTAAATGAGTGAGGGATGTGGGTCCGTCGCAACAATTATTTATATTTTTTATGTATTTGCAAAATGCCAAAAAAATGAGGAAACTCACAAAACCTTGAAAAAAAATTGGGGGATTGAATCCGGGTGATGTTATATTTTAAAATTTATTTTGGAAGGCCCAACAACACCTTGAAAAGATTTTGGGGGATTGAATCCGAAAATATTAAATTTCAAAATTTGTTTTGAAAAATGCAATTAGTAAGAATTCAAAGAATTTATTTTAAAAAATGAGGAATTTTTTCAATTAATTAAACTAAATAAAATTCTTTAATTTAATGAGTGCATAACAAAAATTAATTTCTATGCAACATTTTCATGTGTAATGAATGCACCAGAAGGGTAAGGGGTGAATGTGACCTCCAACTGCGCAATTTAACTAATTCCTACGTAATAACAAATTAACGTAAAATGAAAGTCAATCAATGGAAACCCCGCAAAATTGGGTGGGAAAAAAGAAATTAAAATTGGATTAAAGTAATCAAATTTGTAATTAATGGAGGGGAAACTTGACATCATTTACTATACAATACAATTTTCAATACAGTATTAATTTTTACTTTGGGGCCTAGATTTGAATTTTTTTAAAATGAACAAAGGGCACTGAGGAAAGCAAAAACTACGGCCAAAATTATAACGGCGGGTGGCATAAGTGTCGCAATTTCTGTGCCACAATTTTTAACATCATCTTCGCGCCATAGGAACTCGCACAAATAGGAGTCGATGATTTTTTAAAAACCCAAATCTAGGCCCCAAAATGGAAAAGCACCGGATTTAAATCTCGTTTCAGATATATTTTTTCTACAATGGCCTTAAAAAACATTAAAACTTTACACGTCTTAAACCGTTCAAATCTATTTTAATCGGTCGGTGATATTTTGTGCGAATCGAATGTGTCACCACACACACCGCCGCCACCACTACCACCAGTAGCAAGCAGGGCGGGCAGGAGGGCGGGCGAGCGGTGCTAACTTCGCGGGATTATCGACCGGAAATTTCTTTCCGAAAATCACACATCGAGGGGGGGGGGGGGAGAGTCGAGGCGGGAGCCCACCCAAGCACAAAACCACCACCCATTCTCATTCTCCCCGTGTTTTATTATGCTTAATGGGTGTGCTAATCGCGTGAACAAACAAACAAAAAATAATTTTAATAAATAAACAAAAAAAAAGGGCGGAGGGAGGGGATCCCCCAATTCGCCGGCGTCGGATGGCGGGAAGAGGAGGAGGGATTTATGTGAAGGATTCCCCCCCCCCCAGGGGATTTATTATTTTGTAGTTCATTAATATGGGATGGATGATGATGATGGCATTACTGCTGCTGCTGCTGCTTTTGGCATGAAGCAAAATTGAAAAATGGACCAACAATCAAATTTGTCGGGTAGCGGAAGAGATGCCAAAATAGTACATTAAAAAGGATGAGAATTTATGTGGGTGGAATTCCGCCAGTCACTGAAGGAATCAATCATTTTTGGAGGAATGAAAAATGTTTTTGTGTTTCTGACAAAAAAATTGGGCGCTAATTAAAAAGTGGCGTTTTTTAAAAAAGGACGAAAATTCAAATTTACCGAATTTCGATTTTTACTCAAAGGCTCAGCTACCCCAAAAAATCCCGGAAAATTGTAACGCCATTTTTTGAAATAACTTAAAATTTAAAAAAGAGCCCTTTGATAGCAAAATTGGCCTAAATAGGGCCGAGCGCGGGGGGATGGAGGTTAAAAAGGTTAACGAGAAGAAAGCGCGGTGTGCCCTCGGTGGCTCAGTCGGGAGAGCTGGCCACGAGTTGCTGTGGAGGCGCGGGTTCGATTCCCACAGGAAGGCCCAATAAACAAAAATTGGACTTCAATTTGAATGATTTCCTGTGCAGTCAGACTCTCCGAGACAACAAAAATCAGTCACACGCCTTAAAGGACCAAAAAACAATGCACCAAAAAAACAAAACAAAGAAAACTTGTGCTACCCGCTTTTCTGTTCCCCCCAAAAAAAGTATTGACGGTAGAGCGATTTTTGCTCTCGACCGCCGACGCGTTCGTTCCTTCCCGCGCAAATGATTTTTGAGCGAAAATTGGAAACACAGGGAAAATGAGTTTGAGTGATTCAAGAGTTGGTAGGTGGTACTTGAGCGTGAAGAGAGCAAATGATAATGATGATGAAGATGAAGCGGATGAGAAGGGAGAAGAGAGGAAGGAAGAACTGTGACTGACAATGAATGACTTTGAAGAAGACATGGGGAGAGAGGAAGCAGCTCAGCTTCGCAACATCCCATCAACAGGGAGGGAGGGATATACATTGGGGATTTGTGAGGAGAGGAGGACACTCTCTCATCAGCCCTACCTGACTGAGATGTGCTCGAGAGAGTGAATTTTGGGGGATCTGTGAGGAGCACAGTTAGGGGGGGGGGGGCGGCTGACAGAAGAAGCAAAGCTTGCGCAAATATTTGACGACTGACGAGATATGTGTGTGTAAAACATGACGACGACGACATCCTCTGTGTTGTTGGGGGACAGCACAGCCCAGCCAAGCAAGCAACAGAATGTAGCCAGCAGACGGGGACGAGGAGGAGGAGGAGGACGGACGGGGAAAAAAGGGGAGAAATGAGCGGGAGGAAAGGGAGGGACCGACTGATCACAATTAAGGAGGGCTTACAAAAAAACAATCATAATGCATACATACATAGACATAGGTATATTATTTCCCCTTTTTACAACACAACACATTATATTAATTGATTTCTTTCTTTCTAGAAGCAAAAGCAGCAGAGACAAGCAGCGGCGGCAGGTGGTAAAGCAAAAAAAAAAAAAAAATTTGCTTTGCTGTTAATGGGTATTTTTATTTATTATGATTATGAATGGTGTCTTGGAAGAGATGGGAACGAGGAGAAGCAAATACAAATATGGGAAAGGGTAAATTGTTGTTGTTGTTGTCGGCCCAATTATGGTAATGCCAAATACAAATTTAAGTATACAAATAGAATGGAAACATTGATGAGTAGTACACAACACCTGGCAGTGGCACTTTTGTTGCTGTTTAATTGGTGGACTCAATGATAAACAATAGGGAGGAGAGGACCAAATTGATTTGCAAATTTTTTCTTCAAATTTACACCAGGGATTTGTCGGAATGCCGATTTACGAAATTTGTTGAGGGCATCGGCACACATCCCTAATTTATATGACATGTTATTTATTTTGAATTACAATATTGGTTTTTGAAAAAAAAAGTAATAAAGTACAAGCTAAATAAGGGAAAAGAAATAAAACTGAATAAAAAAATAGATTTGTATGATACGTACAAAATTAGGTACATAAATCCTACATTCACTTATGAAACATTGCAGAAAAGGCGCACCGCGTGAGCGTGAGTTTGTCCAGCCGTTTAGTGGTGAGCCAAAAATAGATTAGAATTGTGAAATTATTTTTTTTATGAGATATTGCCAAAAATTTAATTAAATCTTTAATGATATTTTTGAAATGTTTCCATTCTAACATTTAAAAAAATAACAAAATTAAAAGGAATATGAAAAGATTTTTTAATTAATTAATCAAAACAACACAATTTGTGAAGGCGAGATAAGGGAATGATTAATGGGATAATTGAGGAGAATATGCCAAAATAGACTCAATTATTAATGATCATTGATCAGAAAAACATGAAAATAAATGCATCGATGGGACGTAAATGACCCACAATTTGGGTTATTAATACAATTTTAAATTGGCAGACTAATCACAAAATTGCGTTTGATGAGTGGGTGAAATGGAAGAAGCATTATGGAAAAGCTTTACCCTCAACGAAATGAAACATTTGGCCAAAATATTGATCGAAATTAATCAATGGAAGGCTACGATAAAATAAGAATATTCATGGCGAGAAAATGGAAAATTTAATATCTAATTTATACATTTTATATGCGTATTTAGGCGATTAAATTTATATATAAGAAAAAAAATGTAATTATTAATAGGTAAATTTCTATAAGGAAATAAAATTGAGGACAGTGAGGCAAAAGAATCATCAAATTTAACTCATGGAAGCCTAAGTCTGAAACGATTTAACGGTAAAGTGTGCATATTTAAAGATCATGTTAAAAAAATATTATTTAAAGTTAATTTATCGAGCAAAAATTAATTTAAATTAAAATTTCACTTTTGACAATTGAAAATATATTTTAATGAGATAAAATAACGCAAAAAAAAGGCAATTTTCATGCCAAAAACAAATAATGACTCATAAATTAAACAAACAAACAAAAAAATTGTTTGAATTGGTTGTGTACACCAATAAAATTTTTGTTGTGTCGCCAAGAGCGTAAAAAGGATGAAGATGATCAGCCGGGCAGCAGAAAAGCGAAACACAGACGGGATGACTCATATCTCGAGGAAGAACAAAAAAAAACATAAGCGAAAAATTGGCTAAACGTATAGCCAAAAAGATTGATCGCGGATCAGAGGAGGGTGTGATCAACAAGTGACTGACTGACTGAGTGGTTGATGGATACGGAAAAGCCATATGCTTTTCCGGTCGAGATTCTCGACGGATGATCGCCAGAGGGGGCCCAGCCCTTAAACCATTGGCCGACGCGAAAAAATTAAGGAAAAAACAAAAAAAATTTGTTACACAAAAAAGGAAGGGATTTGCCTGCAGATTTTTTAATATAAAAAAATGGCAAATTATTGCTGTAAGGAATATGTAACAGCAGTTAGTTGGAGGAAGGAGCAGAGAAAAAAGGATTAGTGGCAAGAATTTGTAAAATAATAAGGATTAAAAATGGAAAGATCTCAAAATATTACGGATTAAATGTGGATATTTTTAGCATTTTAAAAAAGGATTAGATAAAAAAAATATTTATTTACTTCTAAAAAACATCTATCGAAAAGATTATGCTAATATTTAAAATATATTTTTAATGTGGGTCGGGAATTGACGGGAACTCGAGTTTGGTGACTCGGATGGGTTTTTTGGGGCCGGTGGCTCGGCTTCTTCTTTTACTGAGGCCTTGATGCCCTCTATATTGAGAATTAAAGATTCTCGATCAGAGATCTCGAGAGATCGAGCCCGGGGCGGAAATATATAATTAATACGAAAAAACTAAATTTTCTAAATTTATCGCTCGAGAAAAAAAAAGAAAAAAGCAAATTTATTATTACACCCTTTCCCGAGGCTATCTATACTTATAATATAAGCAATCCCCTCTCTATCCGTCGGTCACCATTCCATGTGCGGGTGGGTCCATTTTTTAAAAGTCCGCATTAATCCATTGACAAGCCACTAAAAGCGGATTCCGGATGTACACACACATACACTTTACACACAAAGACTGGGACGGACGGGACGGGTGAGAATTAGGGGGACGGAATGTGGACGGGGGCGGGGGAGGGGGTGATGAGATAACGACGAAATGGACGGACGGACGGTCCCCCGTCATCCGCGGGGGTCGACCGCCCCCGCCGTCGCCACCCGTTGGCACGCGTTAATAAAAAAAAAAATCTGTGATCGCTCGCCCGCCTCCGCGCCCCTTGACACATCCGTCGCGTAAACGGCGGCGACCTTCCGCTGCGCGGGATATGGGGAATCGGAGAAACGGAGGAATGATTTATGCGAAATAAGTTTTTGATGGCGGATGGAAGAATGTGCGCGCATTGCCCCACCAGCAGCAGCTGTTGGGATAGGGCGGAGGCGATGGGACATATTTAGGACACACGAAACGGAGGTGGGGGAAAACGGGGAAAACGGAGAAAACGCGCGGACAAATTTTGGAATTGCGATTTTGAATGGAAAAAAGCGGGGATATTCGTTGGAAAAAATAATATGTAAATTAAAATATTCATATATAGCAGGGAAAAGAAAATGAAATGTTGGCACTGGAAAAAAGTTTGGGCTCTGTTGTACACTTTATGAGTCCAATCGACTTTTATGAGACCAATCTTCAGTTTCTTTGGCCATAACTCTTTTCTTATTGGTCAATACCTACCTACCATTCTTAATATTAAACGAAAGCCTGAACTCTATGGAATTTCGATATACCTAAATTCTGAGATAAAAGAAGCAGACAAACAATTATTGATGAATATACTCGAAAAAAAAACTTAATTTCTTTTTCTTATTGTAATTTTCTTTTTTTCTTGATATCAATTTTTGCTCTTTTCTAGTATTTATGAATTCCTGGGACTTTAAGCTTTCGTTTGATACCAAGAATGTAAGTATTGACCAAGTAAGAAAAAAGTAATGACCAAAGAACTGAAAATTGGACTCATAAAGTGCACTAGAGCCATTTTTGATCTGTGGACTTTGGCCTAGAAAATATTTATCCAAAAACCCAAAATAAATTCTATAGACTTGAGCTTACATTTCATTTGATGCCGAAGAATGTAGGCATTGACCTAGTAATTAGCCTAAGAAACTGAGATGATTATTGATTTGACGCCTAAATTGCAATAAAGCCTTAATTATATATTCATTTTAAGCCGGAAACTTTCCAAAGGACAAACAATAATAAAATTATATGTAGATGTGAAATTCTTAGTAATAATAACAAAAATTAACAAACAATTTTAAACAAATAAAAGTCATAAAAAGGACCAATAGAATTTTCTTTAAAAAAACGACATTTCATACTTTATGATAAAAATTTATTTTATCAAAAAATGACACATATTAATAATTTATTTTGTGCTCAAAACTGCTGACTAATTCATACATTTACAAACTCTACAACACAAATAAATAAATATTATTTATATTTGTGCACACATTAAATAAATGTTTCGCTAAAAATCAAAAAATGGCTGGGATGGTTGTGAATGTTTCAATTTTTATCCTTTATTATCCCATCCGCACATAAATATATGGAGGGCCGGAATTTGTCAAAAAAATGCAACAAAATTAGCTTTTTAAGAAAAGCAAACAATTTCAAGAGAATTCCGGGGAGAAAATTCTGTTTGATTCTTTAAAATTTAATCTTTAGACTAAATAAAGAAATAGTTTCATACACATAAAAGAAAAATGTTAAAGAAAATTGCAAATATTTAAATAATTTAAACAAAGAATAATTTTAATATAATTTTTTATAACAATTTTGAAAAAAAACTTACTCCAAATATTTAAAAAAAAAAAATTTTTTTTTTTGGCGGATGACGGGGGAGGTTACGGTGTAAAATTGCAGGAAGTATAAATAATCCAAAATAATGCGGGAAAACCCTCAGGGATTAACATTAACGCTATATTAATCAAAAAATGTTAAATTCATAATCGCAACAAAACATTTTAATTCTGATATGGATAAAAAACAAAACATTTTAATTTTGAGATGGTAAAAACAAGGAGTTGACAATTTAAATATTATAATTTTTATTATAATTTTTATTAAAAATTTTCTGATTAATGAGCATGTTTAGGCATTAAAATTTAAATTAAACTGGGCAAACCCAACCACAAACGAAACAATTTCCCCGTCTAGTTTCATCCCCGAAATAGCTGAAATTCCCGTGCCCTCGCCGAGGGCATAAGCTTCTGTCCGGTACATGAAGCCGTGTGGGTGGTGGTGGATGGGCAACAAGCAAGCAAAAGGAAAAGCAAAGCAACGAAAAGCAAAAGGGGGGAGGGAACACACGGACGGACCGCGTAAGTGAAGCGGATATTTGAAATGTAAATATAGATAAAAAAAATGTATGTATGGCGTTGTGTTGGGTGTGTGTGTTTAGTGCAATATGACGTGAGGGAACGAACGGTAAGACAAAAAAAAAGAGCTGCTGTCCTTTGCGCTTTATCAACAGACAGACACAACAACGGAATACGGGGTGAGAAATAGTGTGTGTTCTATAGGGAGAGGGGAAAGAAGCAGAGGGAGGAAATATTGCATGCGACTGAGAAAGAGGCGTAAAATTGGACACGTATACATAAAGCATCACAGCAATTTAAACAAATGAATGAGGCGCAGGGGCGAGTCGCCATTTTTAAAATGTGTGTCAACACTCATCAATGAATGGTTAGCAGCAAAATTTATGATGAGGAAGAAGAGAGGGAGGGAGGGGGGGGGGGGATCAAACAGACACAATGAAAGAGTACATAAAAAGAGGAGAGAGGGGAAAGCAGACAAAAATTTATTGAGGAAATAGTATATAAAAAAATACGTTGAAAAAGAAAGAAAGAAAATAGAGAGGACATACTTATATAAACATAAAACAATGAAGAGAAAAAGAAATTTGTTTTTTATGATGGCGTCGTCTCTGTGGTCATTCTCTTTTTTTCCTTAACCAATGCAACAATTTTCAGCAGTGTGTGTTCTCTCTCTATTTTCTATTTCTCTGTCTCTCGCTATACACATATTACAAAGGGGCAGAGAAATGAGGAGGGAAAGGAAAAGGGAAGAGCATAATTTGAGAAAATAGTACATTGAACCAGCAAGCAACGCAGAGAAACAGAGAAATTGAAGGAAAAGGAAAAAAAGAAGCATAATTTGAGAAAATAGCACACGGAATCAGCAAGCAAAGCAGAGAAACACAGAAATTAATGGCTGCCGCGACTGCCTGACGCAGTTTGAGTGGCGAGTGGGTGTGTGTGTGTGTGTGTGGTGGTGCAACGCGGCACCTGACACCGCTCGCCACCCCGTGTCGGCCGCGCCGCGCCCCGCCGGGGCCTCCCACCGGGGACGGCGAGCGGGCGGGCGCACATATTCAGCCTCAAAATGTGTGCGGCGCCGCGCCGAAGCACAGCAGCAGGACGCAGACAGACATGTAGCATGCTTCTTTTTCTCTTCATTTTGGCTGCTATTTCCGTCATTTTTTTTTACTTCTCTGCACTCAATTTTTTTTTGTTGGTTGCACAGCAAATGCTTGGGAATTCAAATTTTCGCTTCGCTCCTCAATCGCCGCGCCTAATTTTCTCTCGTCAGCGCTCTCTCTCTCTCTTTTTCTCTCTCCATTCATTCATTCTTCATTCACATAGGTATATAAGCCAGTGGATGGATGTGATCAGCGGAGAGCACATAGAAATGGGGGGATGGGCTCTGTGAACGCGTAAGGGGGCGCAGCGATTGTGAAACAAATGGAGGAAATGAATCGACTGCTCCTGCTGGGGGGGGGGGGGGGGGGGGGTAAAACGGGGAAGGGGCAGCAGAGGAACGGACGGGGGACCATCTGCAATAAAAACTGGTGGAAAATTTTAATTATTTCGATTTTTTATTGCCATAATTTTTTGACGGTTTGCGATCATTTCATTTTTTTGAAATTTTTATTACAAACATTCATTATCGGGTACTAATTTGGTTTAGGTCAGGGTGCCGATCGGGAATTTTTCAAAATAAGAACATAAGGACAAAAAATAAGATTTTAGGGTCAAAAATAAGAACAATTTGCAAAATTGCTTCAAATCAGTTATTTTTTAAATTTTTTCGATCAAAAATGTATTTAAATACTATATTTTTAGTCTCCCATTATTTGTTTTAACAATTTTGGGGAGGAAATAGGCACATCATAAATTTCAGTGCATCCGGGACAAAAAAATCAGGTTTTTACGAATTTTTTTGCGGTGCATTTTTCCAAAAAAATTTTGGGGAACAGGCGGGGCGGAAGGCCGGCGGTGCCGATAGGCGCCGCAGGGAAAATTTTTGAAAATTTGAGTATACTTGTTAACATATTTTGTCCAAAAATTGTCCAAATTTTGTGATTCTGAGCCAATTTTTAAGAAAACAAAGTATTTTTGGGGTTCGGCGGTGCCGTTAAGCACCGCCGTGGAAAATTTTGAAAATCTAAGTGACATTACGACATAAAATTACAAATTTTCTGAAGAATTTTCAGAAATAAGAACAAAATAAGAACAATAGCCCGAAATCACAACATTTCTTACAAATAAGAACATTTTTATTTTGTAAGATTTGGACCCTCCAAATCAGAATATTTCTTATAAATAAGAACAGATCGGCACCCTGCCTAAAGTTTAGGTCCCCCTTTTGGGTCGAAATTTTTTATAGAATCTTTTTTCATTTAAAAAGTCTTGAAAACAAGTATCCGGGGTTTTTCGAGGTCGCTGATCACGAATATGACATCCATTTCGACCGATTTCTAATTCCGAACCCGAGTTCGAACAAAAAGACGAAAAGTCAAATTTTCGAATTTTGAGTTTATGGGTCAAACTAGCTCTAAATAAATTAAAATGAACTTCAAAATCACATAAAGTGATAAAAAAAAAGCTCTTTTTGGTCCAAAAACTCAAAATTCGAAAATTTGACATTTCAACTTTTTGTTCGAATTCGGTTTCGAGATCCCGAATTGGTCGAAATGGATGTCATATTTGTGATCAGCGACCTCGAAAAACCCCGGATACTTGTTTCCAAGACTTTTTAAATGTAAAAAGATTCTATAAAAAAGTTCGACCCAAAAGGGGGACCTAAACCAAATTAGTACCCATTATCGTTTTATTTTTTGGTGAATGACGTGGCAAAAAAGCGATTAAAAACGTAATGGAATTCTTTTTGAGAGGGCAACGTGAGTAATAGTTAAGCTTCTCGCCCACCCCATCACCTAAAACAATTTTTAGGGGTTTCGGGTCGATGATGCTACCATTTTGACTCATTTCCAACCCACTGGCTGAATTCTACAAAAAAAAAAAAACGAAATAATTTATCATCACAATTCATATTTATTGCCCAAAATTGGTCTAAATGCACTAAATGGCCATTCTTTGTGTTGTTCAACTTTCAAATTCAAAATCTGCTGCCCCTTTGAACATGTTTTTGATGATTTACTGTAAATATTTTGAAATTTTTACAATAATGGGGGGGGGGGGGGTTAACTATTACCAAATTATGTAACATAGAAATTTCATTTTACGGTTCTAACACAAATTAGTTAATTATAAAAAAAATAAATGTTTTACATATTAAATTTAAAAAAAAACAACTCGTACAAAAGGCAACTCATACAAAAGACAACTCGCATTTGCAAAATAAAGCCTAAGCTTAATGAAAAATTGAATTTTTTCGTGTCCCGACGAAAAATAAATTTAAAAAGTTTCCTTACAAGAATTTGGGATAAAAATGCGCTGATCGCGAATTTCAATCAGATTTTGCAAAATCATTGATTTTAACTATGATTTTTCACCAAATATCATTAAAAAAACTTGAATTTTTCAGTTATTCAATAGCTCATTCGAAAGCTCTTTTTCAGTTATACAACACATTCGTATGAGTTACGCCCAACTAACTTTTTTAGAATTTTTGAAAAAAACCAAGAACTTGATGAAAAAATCATTGAAAATCAATGCTTTTGCAAAATTTGGGCTCAGATTCGCATTCAATGAATCATGTTTTTTTAAACTTTGTTCGTTTTGTTTCAACGTTTTATTCTAGTTTCAATAAATTGTCAATTGAATGGCTTTCATCTTTTCTGCTGCTCTCAGTTTGTTCGGCCTTTCCTTCATCAATTGAATGGCTTTCATCTCTTCTGCTGCTTTCAGCTTGTTCAGCCATCCCTTTCTTGATCAAATCAAGATGCCATTCACAGACAGCTAAACAAAAATTTGAAAAAATAAATAAATCAACTGAATAAAAATAAATAAATGTTCGGCCTCGGGTGGGAATCGAACCCACCACGTGCACCATTTACATAGGCAGCTCTACCATTGATCTACCGAGGCACATCCACCCTTTATTTTATGGATCTTAACAACACCCGCTTTCCTACGTTTTAACCGCCCAACCAGCTTCTTACTTATATCTGTTTTGTTAAAAAAAAGCCTAATACAACATGCGTCCATTTACTGACCATTCTCTGTTTTTTTTTTTTGACTTAATTCTTTTGGTTCTATTGCAGCATTGGTACTTTCCTGTTTTGAGGCCACACCCAAAAATTTTAAAAAATCAACAAAAGGGCGAGCAAAATAAACAAGACACGTGTAACACTAATGAGGAGGCATAAATGCAATAATTGCAGATAAAATTTCGTCAAATTGATTAGCTGCTCTGTTTGCAGCGCGCCCTTTTGTTGGTTTTTCAAAATTTTTGGGTGTCGCCTCAAAACAGGAAAGTACCGCAGCATTTTATGAATAAATGAGTTTATGAGTCCAATCAATCAACCATCTTTGGTTTTTTTTTTTGTACCATATTACTTATATTGAATAAATCATAAGTTTTTGGTATCTTTCGAAAGCACTAAGTTTAAAGAAGAAATGACTACTCTGAACTAACTTATGCTATGGCAACGGGTACATGTCAACTCGCCGACGCACGACTCGCCGACGGAATAATCTTTTGTTCATAACTTTTTTCTTTTTCTACCATTTTTTATAGAATTAATGTTATTCGGAAGCATTAAGTGTTTAGAAACTATCATTAAGCATATGTTAAGCGATTAAATGATTCTCCAAAGAGTTAGAAAATAAAACTCATGAAATTCACATCTTTTTCAATTTTTTGCATAATAAAAATTATAACTCTTTGGAGAATTATTTAATCGCTTAACATCTGCTTAAGGATAGTTTCTAATAGAGACCGGACAAGAGGGTCGGTCGGTCGGTTTCGGTATAAAAACCGAAAAAAACCGAAACCGAAAAAAACCGAAAAACTCAAAAATTTCTCGGTCGGTCGGTTTCGGTTAAAAAACCGAAAAAAACCGAACCGAAAAAAACCGAAGAAAAATTTTCGGTATATCGTTTCGGTTTCGGTTTTTTTTTGAATTTTTATATTTTTTCCAAAAAAAGCAATAAAACATTTTTATTAACAGAAAAAGCTAAAGATCACCTCTGAACTAAATTGTAAAGCTATTGAAGCTCTATCGAATGGTGTACTAATTTTGGAAAATTGAAAAAAGGAAGCCAAAAAACATTTTTTTTAAATAGTGAGAAAAAGTGCCAAAATAGTGACAAATAGTGACTAATACAAAACTTTTAGTATCACTATGATGAAATTACCTTACAAATAGAGATGATTGAATTTGCTATTCATAACTCTTTCAATACCTAATTTAATTCTATGAACTTTTATTAGGTGCGGGTTGAAAAGTTACCCGCAGCTGAGGGTTAGTCAACCGGGTTAAGTTACGTTCAACTCAGGATTGACTCAAAATAAAAAAACCAAAAACACAAAAAATATTTATAAAAAGTAAAAAAAAATTATGAAAATGTCATCTATTTAAATAAGTAAAATGCTCTTTAAACAATAATCGTATCTTTGTACAAAGAAAAAAATCCGCTTTCAATAGAAAAAATATAAAGAAAGAAAATGGACAATATTATCTTTTTTGAAAATTAATAACCTAATATGTTATAAAAATGGATATAAATTATATTCTTTTGCATATTTTTTCTGCGCATGTGCAATGAAGAAAGGGGTTCAAATTTTTTTTTTTATAATTTTAATGCTATTTTTTAACTGATTTTGTCTAAAAATAACAAATTTTGAGATTTTGGGCTTATTTTTTTAAGAAAAGATAGGTTTTTGGGGGGCCGACGATGCCGATAGGCGCCGCCGGGGGAAATTTTTAAGAATTTTTAATGAATTTTGTTAAGAAAATGGCCAACTGATTTTTGATAAAAGTCGGTCGGTTTTTTCGGTTTTCTGATTATTTCGGTCGGTCGGTTTCGGTATAAAAACCGAAAAAAACCGAAACCGAAAAAAACCGAAAAACTCAAAAATTTCTCGGTCGGTTTTTTTCGGTCAAAAACCGAAACCGAAAACCGAAAAATACCGAAAAAAACCGAAAAAAAACCGAACCGATCCGATCTCTAGTTTCTAAACACTTAAAGCTTCCGAATAACATAAATTTTATAAAAATTGGTAGAAAAAGAAAAAAGTTACGAACAAAAGATTAGTCCGTCGGCGAGTCGTGTGTCGGCGAGTTGAACTGTTCCCTATGGCAACCGACAAAAAAGCCTGAAAATTTAATTAAGTTGTCTTACGTGTGCCAAGGTGCATTAGCAGTCGATGCTTTTCCAAAACATATTTGGCCTCCTTCTTCTGCAGAAGGTGTGCAACATTTCGTCTAATTACCCTTCGATGTGGGTCAATTGGCGCATCGTCCATCCCTTTGACAGTAATTGGAAAAGCACAGTAATAAAAGGTTCCGGTCGCTTCGGTTAATGTCCGGAAGTGGGTTTGCGAGTCGGCCCATTTGATCAGCAATTCATTTATGTGCTTTTGACATACAAAATTGTTGTCCAGAAACTGGTTCAGGTCAAACTTAGCTGAAATCAGTTGGATTATGATTGACTACCAAGCTTAATAATTTAAGCATTGAAAATAGCTTAATCGAAACTAATTTGATATTGGCATTTTTATCATATCTGTCAAACTGGATTTACGAATTTTCGATTATATCTTCAAAGGTCCTTAAAGGTTTTTATTACTTGTGCATACTGTGACTGGCTGTAACTATCGGCAAAACTTAAGAATCTTCATTTGAGCGGTAAAACTTAAGAATTTTTCGAGGTACCTTCGAACGGTAAAACTAAGATTTTCCGGTGTACCTTCGTTCAACTCTTTGTATATTTGATTGTAGGTGATTTCATATTCGGTCTCGCTGTGCTTGTCCGACAGATGCTGCTTGAGCTGACTGAGGCTTCCATCAGACAATGGCAAAGTGTCTTTGCATTCAGTACACTCAACCAATTCTTTGTTTATCCGTTTGAAAAGGCCGATTTGCCATATTGGATGATCTATGTGATTAAAAAAACCGGTCATTATAAGAGTTTTGAGATAATATCGGTTGGAGGAACGGTTGGTAACCTAAGACCTTTTAAAATTTTTCTGATAAAAAAAAAAGATTTATTTTCCTAATCTCTGAATTCTTTTTATATATTTTTTTTACTGTAAGTGTCATGGCCAAATTCCGGTTGTTGCTGCTGATGTTGTGTTTGTTGTCGTTGGTGTTGATTTTGTTGTTGCTTGCCGGCCTCCTCCTGTTTTTCAGCTAATTTCTTGAGGCGTTTGATGTGCCATTGTTGACGCACAATCAATTCTTTTGGCGGCGAAGTGCGCCAATCGAAAAGGCCTTGGCCCCGTGCCAAAATCAAGTCCAAAAATGTTTCAACACCATACAGTTGTCCCTTGAATGCCCTGGCATCTTTGGCTTCAACCCATTCCAAATTTTTGTTCGTCTTGGCATTGGATTTGACGTCGAGTTTTCGAAAACTAATTATTGGCAAAGGGATAAAAAATATGTATATGATTTTAATCGGAAGATTTAAAAGTTAATTATTTAATAATAAAAATTGATTAAAAATTTCAAAGGTTATAAAATTATAACATTTTTCGGGTTCACTTGGTGGCGGTAAACACCGGCAAAAATCTCACCTAAACAAATCGGCAAAACATTGAGGCATAACCACTGAATAATGTGGTCTACTTTTCAGATTTTCAAGTTTTGTATCTCTTAGATAATGGAAATAACATTCGTCACCACTCGAAAAAAATGGAAGAAATAAAATGAAAATCGTAAAAAAATAATAAAATTGCGACATCTATAAAATATTATTAAAAAATAAAAACAAAATGAAAAATAATATCTTTCTTAATTGTAAAATCAATTTGGAATAACCATTAATTGATTAATGCAATTTTTTACCAGATTGAAAATCAAACAGAAATCAAAATTTGAAAAAACGAAATATGAAATTGGAGTAATAAATTTTTAAAATATTATTTTGGTCGCCACTAATTTTTTGAAATATTTTGTTTAACTTCGATATAATTTATTCAAAATGTATGAAACTTATTGTTATTTTTTGTTTATGCGCATCTAATGAATGAAAATATTAAAAAATTTCGCTGTATTTATTCTAAAAAATAGGCAAATAAATGGCAAATTTTTTTCATGTGAATTAATTAAGCGTCTGGGTAAGTTAATTACCACATAATTAAAAAATGTATCACGAAAAGATTATGAAAACGATCTATTTTTCCATAATGTTTAAAAAAATTTTTTATTATTTATTATTATTTTTGCTATTTAATATTAAAAACAGACAAATGACACGCGTTTTTCATGTGAATTAATTAATCGTCTGGGTAGTTTTAATGGTCTGGGCAAAATGAATATTTTAATTAAGAAAACGTATCATGAAAAAAAAAGAGAATTGGTCCATTTTTTATAATGTATAAAAATTTTTTTTGTTATGCACATTTAATGAAAATCGTCTGGGTAAATATGTAATTTTATAATTAAAAACATACATTTTTTTATATACACTGTCGCCTTTGACGGGCGTGTTGCGACTTTTGCGCCGCGACATTTGCGCGACAAAAATGGATATTTGCGCCGCTCAGTCAAAAATATATTCTTAAAATATTGTTGCCAAATTCAATAAATTTTACTCTATCTACAGTGCAACAACAAAAAAAAAACTATTAAAAGAAATACAAAAAAGCTCGCATCAGCAGCAAAGGGCAGGGCTCAGGTTCGTCCTTGAATAGCAAGGACGGGCTGGAAATTGGGCTCTCTCACTTGAAAATTTGAAAGCATCCTTGAATTCAAGATGTCCTTGAAAATGAACACTCGAAAGAAAACATTAAAAGTTTTAAATTTTCCTTTTATACCAAATTTTTATTGACTTATGGCATTTTTGGTGCAAAATCTGTTAATAAATTGCCAAAAACTCCAAAATTTTTCCTAGCGGCGCCTATTAGTTTGTCCGATCGATGCCAAGGAAAATAAAATAAAAATTTTTTGGGATGGTTTTAAAATCTAAATTGGAATGAAGTTTTATAGGGCGGCGCAAGTGTCGAGGCGCAAAGGCCGCGGCGCAAATGGCGGTACACCTTTAACGTGCACTCAATGAATAGCCAAGTAAATCGGCCTAAACCCCTTTCGGCATCATATTCGAACTATAAATAATTTATTCTAAAAGCCGAAAAAAAAATTCACGGGTTCATCACATTATTATATTTCAAACACCGGCAAGAAAATCACAATATTTTGTGGATTAAATTTTTCAACATTGACACGCGGTAATTGCCTGAGTGGTAATTGCATATTAATACAAGAATTCTACAGTGGTATCTTTGTGCTTTTGGCGGTGGATCGTGTTCAGCAACGCACAAGGCCATATAAAGGGGCCTCTCGTAGTTTCCGTTCATTCTTCAAGGTGTCAATGAAAAGCCATGTGAAAGGATGGGAGCAGGAAAAGCTCTCTTTGCAACAGCCTATGTGCAGCTTCAGCAAAATCTGATGTCCTGTGGGTTCCGAAAAATTCACATTTCCTAAACTTGACGTCATTTTACCCATATCTTTGCTCAAAAGCAATTAAATGTTTAATTCATGCTATCATTCTCGTTAGCCCTAAGGGTTTTATACTAGCCTAACATCAAAAAATATAGTGTTAAGTTTGAACAAAGTCATTGTTAAAAGTACACAAGCAACCATGTTTTCAAATATCTTTGGCCTTAGCTTTTTTGAATCTTAAATTACGGATTATGGAAATTCAATTTTTGCGATTCTAACAACAAATTAGTTTATTGCTCTAAAAATATAATTGCTTTTACATATTTATCATGTATTGAATTTCATAGCTTTCATCTCTTCTGCTGCTTTCAGCTTGTTCGGCCATTCCTTCCTTTATCAAATCAAGATGCCATTTACAGACAGCTTAAGCGAAAAAAACGCAATAATAAATAAATAAATAGGCCTAAAGTCTACAGGACCTTTTGTTAATTAAATTTTTTTACATTTTTTTAAGAGAATTTCCCGGCAGCGCCTATCGGCACCGCCGAAAACTCAATCCCTAGTATATTTTTTTAAATTTAAAATTTGATTTGAAATCTGTTAATAAATCACGTCCAAATTTTAGATCTACAAAAATTCGGTTGTCTTACGTGTGCCAAGGTGCATTAGCAGTCCATGTTTTTCCAATACATATTTAGCCTCCTTCTTCTGCAGAAGGTGTGCAGCATTTCGTCTAATTACCCTTCGGTGTGGGTCAATTGGCGCATCGTCCATCCCTTTGACAGTAATTGGAAAAGCACAGTAATAAAAGGTTCCGGTCGCTTCGGTTAATGTCCGGAAGTGGGTTTGCGAGTCGGCCCATTTGATCAGCAATTCATTTATGTGCTTTTGACATACAAAATTGTTGTCAAGAAACTGGTTCAGGTCAAACTTAGCTGAAATCAGTTGGATTATGATTGACTACCAAGCTTAATAATTTAAGCATTGAAAATAGCTTAATCGAAATTAAGTTGATACTGGCATTTTTCTTATATCTGTTAAACAGGATTTACAAATTTACGGTTGTATCTTAGAAGGTCCCTAAATGTTTTTATTACTTGTGCATACTTTCGTAAAGCTCGTTACTTTTTTTTTAAAGTCAGAGCTGGAGGAATCCAAAAAACGCTAAACTAATCGGAAAACTTAAGAATTTTCTGGAGTAACTTCGTTCGGAAAAAGAATTTTCTAGAGTACCTTCGATCAGTAAAATTTAAGAATTTTTCAGGGCTACCTTCGTTCAATTCTTTGTATATTTGATTGTAGGTGACTTCATGTTCGCTCTCTTTGTGTTTGTCCGACAGATGCTGCTTGAGCTGATTGAGGCTTCCATCAGACAATGGCAAAGTGTCTTTGCATTCAGTACACTCAACCGATTCTTTGTTTATCCGTTTGAAAAGGCCAATTTGCCATATTGGATGATCTATGTGATTAAAAAAACACTGTCAATATTAAAAAAAAATTTGTGCGTCCCAATAAATTTTGCATGTCCTCTATTTATTTTGAAAAAAAAAGTTTATGGAATACCAATTTAATCAAATAAGTTTTTCTAAATAAATATCAGGGATAGGGTCGTATTCGGCACTTTTTTGAACCGGTTTTATGAGGCCCAAATTTGGATATTCCATCCCTAAATTAATTTTTGCATTTTTTTTACTATAAGCATCATCGCCAAATTCCCGTTGTTGTTCTTGTTGTTTTTGTTTGCCTCCCTCCTCTGATTGTTTTTGGTTCCGCTCTTCCACTGATTTTAATTTCTTGAGCCGTTTGATTTGCCATTGTTGACGCTCAATCAATTCTTTTGGCGGCGAAGTGCGCCAGTCGAAAAGGCCTTGGCCCCGTGCCAAAATCAAGTCCAAAAATGTTTCAACACCATACAGTTGTCCCTTGAATGCCCTGGCATCTTTGGCTTCAACCCATTCCAAAATTTTGTTCGTCTTGGCATTTGATTTGACGTCGAGTTTTCGAAAACTGATTAGGGGCAAAGGGATAAGACATATAGGTAAAATGGTAATTATGTTTTTAAATTTTTCAATTAAAGATTGATATGACAGAAGCATTTTTTAATATTGGAATTTTTGCATTTTTAAACAGGAAAATGAAAAATTAAAGGAAATATATATAAATTTATAATTAACATACAAATAAAAAAAATTCACTCTCTAGGGATTTTTAATCAAAAATTTAATAATTCATCATTCTAGGATAATTTAGTTTTTTTTTAAATTAGCGGAAATGGAATTTTTTAAACTTTTCTTTTAAAATTCAAATTTTATAAAATTTTAAAAATGTTTAGGTTTCCACCCAGCAAAAATCTCACCTAAACAAATTGCCGCCAAAACATTCAGGCCAAACCACTGAATAATGTGGCCTACTTTTCAGATTTTCCTGTGTTGTATCTCGAAGATAACGGAAATAACATTCGTCTCCATTCGAAAAAAATGGAAGGAATAAAAGGAAAATTATAAAAAAAGAATAAAATTGCGACATCTATAAAATATTATTAAAAAATAATAACTAAAATGAAAAATAATGTCTTTCTTAATCGCTGAAATCAATTTGGAATAACCATTAATTGCTCATTGCAAAGATTTTGCCAAATTGAAAATAAAATAACAAATGCGAAATCCAAAAAATCTAATATGAATTGCCGGAAGTTGGATTATTTAATTAAGACAAATAAATTATTTAAAATATTTTGGTCGCCCACTAAAATTATGTAAATAATTTTGTTAAATCCGATATAATTATATCTAAAATTTGAACCGTAAAGCTTCAAAAATCCAAAAGTTATCAATTTGGAAATAAAAGAAAAGAAGGATCTTAAATCATTTTGTTAGTAAGAAATTTTCATTTAACGGAATAATTATGAAAATTCGCTCAATTTTTTTTCAAAAAGTAAAAAAATTAGTTTTTTTTTTTTTTTTTTTTTTTATCGGAATGGAATGTAATTAATGAAAAAATTTGAAAAAATATGCTATATTTATATTCCAAAAAACATACAAATGGCAAGCTTTTTCATGTGATGAATTAATTAATTGTCCGGATAAGCTAATTACCACATAATTAAAAAGTATCACGAAAAGATTTATTTATTATTATTATTAAGCTGTTATTTAATACTGAAAACAGACAAATGGCATGCTTTTTTCCTGTGTATTATTATTTAATCGTCTGGGTTTGTTAATTACCACATAATTAAAAAAAATGTATCACGAAAAAAATTAAGAAAATTGCTCCATTTTTTATAATGTATAAAAAATTATTTAATTTTTTATTTATGCGCATTAAATGAAAATCGTCTGGGCAAATATGAAAAATTATACAACGAAATCTGTTTATCTATTACATGTTTCTATGTCATATAAAATTGTGATTTTCATGTGAATTAAAAGTGGGCTGGGCATCTTTGTTTACGGGGAATAATTGAGCAAATGACAATTATTTTTTCTATAATTTAAAAACTAAATTATTATAACTTAATCAATTTAAGTCGATATAACACATTACGTAAATGCATATTTTTGCATAAAAAATATTAATATGCAATAATGTTTTAAATAATTTCAATTTAAATGATTAATGTTAGCCAGAATTTGAAGTTAAATTTTTTTTTTATAAAACCATCGGTTAAAAATTAATTAGTGTGAAATTGAGTTCCGATAATAGAAATGCAAAAGAATTGAGTCACCCGATGATGAAAATGCCAAGATTTCGGTGTCTCCAGCAGGAGAAGGCAGACGAATTGGTGAGGTTTGAGTTAGAGTAGAGCGGGACCGGGAATTTTGGGCAAAACCGGGACCGGGACCTTTTCGGGTTGAAAAACCGGGAATTTTTGGCTGGGAAAACCGGGAAAAAACCGGGACTAGTCCCGGTCCAGGTCAAAACCGGGACTTCGGTACTCAGTTGTACTCAGTTGTCCGTGTTTTGGTCCCGGTCCCGCTCTACTCTAGTTTGAGTCCCTATCAAGCAAATGCCGAGATTTGTGTTAAATTTGTGTCACGATTAAAATATTGGTGCACTGAGCCCAGATGATAAAAATGTCGATGATTTGTTGAGATTGAGTCCCGGTGGGAAAATCCCGACCGAACACACAAAAATTGTTCAAATAAAGCCGTACTTCCTATTGAGAAGCGCCGAAAAAAAATAAAATTAAATAATTGAAAATTTTTGAATTTGTTTTTCTCGACAGAAAACTTCCAATCATGACGACTTTTTATGACAAAATTTTCATAAAACCAAAAGGGCGGCGCCCCCATGGTTTTTCCCGGAGACCTAAACAGCAAAAGTGCTGGGCTTTTCATTTGACTGACACTCGAGGTAATTGCTATATTTTTGGACGTTTTTTTTTAGAATAATTTGCCATATAAGACTCATTTTATAAATCTAAAGCAAAAAAAGACCTAAATTATCGTCGCTGAAGTAGCAAACCTTGGAATTAAAAAATTCAAATGTAAAATTGTCAATAAATTAAAAACATTACGCCAAAAACTTTTTTAAAGAAAAATGAACAAAACTGAAATTTTTTTTGAAAGATTCAGTTCCTGCCGGGTTGGAATTTTCAAAAATGTACCGGGTTTCCGGGCCCGGACTTTCAAAAAACGGGCAAACCGGATTTTTCCAAAAATTGCCGACCCGATTTACAGGCCCGGTAAAAATCGGGCTCGGCCCGGCTCCGCCTCAAGTTTTTGTCGCGTTAAAAGTGCCAAAAAATAAAATATCTAACAAATTCTAGAAATTCATTTTATTTTATTTAGATTTTCCTTTATTAGATTACGCATAAATAAATGGCAACACTGGCTGCTGAGGATTTTGACGCGCAACTCAGAAAGGCTTTCCAAGAGCTGCAGGCACAAATTTTGGAGAGCCGTGACAAGCAAAAAAATGCGGAACTCACAAAGATGGCAATGAAACAAGTGAAAATCAACAAAAAAAAAAAAAAAAATCAAAAATTATAATTTTTTATACCGCCTTCCCCCCCCCCCCCCCACTTAAATCTGAAATTGGCTCTAGTGCACTTTATGAGTCCAATCGAGTTTTATGAGTCCAATTCACTTTTATGAGTCCAATCAATTGACAATGCCTGGTTTTTAGACAATAACTTTGTTCATGTTTGAACAAACCCTATCTTTTTGGAAGCATTCGAAAGCACAAAGTCTAACGAAGCTAAAATATATAAAATCTCAACGTTTAGACAATTACGAAAAAAGTATCTGGTTAATTAAGTAATTATTGATTATTTTGGTTTGTAACTTTCTTGAAATGTTAAAATTCTCTTGTTTTCTCGTATTATTACATTATTCAGCCTGAAATTTTTTATTTTGGTGATTTTTTTGGTTCGCTTTTTCCAGTTAGCATCAAGTTCGACCATTTCCGCACTTAAGACTTGAGTTTGAACAAAAATTGAGAAAATGCAATAATTTTGCGTTTTTGGTTTCAAATTGGCTAAAAAAATACGCGTAAACAAACTGAAATGTGTCCATAAAACAAGAAATTATGCAGTCATTCTAACTAAGCCTAAAGGAATTTTTGGAAAATGTAAATTAATGATTTTGTTCAAGTTTTTAGTCAGGGGTCCGGACTTGGTCGAAGGGTAAATTTTTTATTTGGATTTTCTTTTTAATTGAAAATTGCCAAACCAATCCTCCGACTAATAACCCGTTTAAAAAACAAATTTAGAACATTCGAATTGCCGAAATTGTCAAGTCCCAATTGGAGACGGTGCCCAAAGATCGGACCGTCTATCGAACAGTCGGACGCATTTTTTTGAAAGAAACTGTCGACTCAGGTTCGGATTTTTTTTTCCATGGCAATAACCCATTTTCCCAATGGGTCAGGCTTAAATTTGTATTTGGCGTGACAAATTGAAATGGGTTTATGGAAAAATTTGGATTTCCTTATAATTTTGTACATTACTGGAAGAGTGACTGTTTTTGAAAATCAGCTGGACTCCAGGCTCCCAGAATTTTGTCTTGGTGGGGGAGGGTACCGTCGCTGTGGGCGACGGTTTTTTTTTGGTTTTCCAAAAAATTTCGGGGAAGGAGAGGCTCGGCGGTGGCGGAAAAAGTTCGGGTCCTTGGAAATTTTTTGTAATTTAAATGGGGATTTGTTATTCAGAATTTTGTCCAAAAAATGACCGATTTATGATTTTCGAGTTCATTTTTAGGAAGATTAAGTGAGTTTTGAGGCCCGGCAATGGCAACAGAAGCTACCGCAAATTACAAAAAAAAAAGTTGTATAAATTAGCCAAAATTTTTGAAATTTTTCTCTTTCCTAAAAAAAAAAAATTTTCATCCTCGAGTTTTTTTTTTTAAATTGACTCTCCGAAACAGCAAAATTTGGTCATTTTATTAAAAATGTGTTAAAAAATTCTAATAAAATTTTCACCGACCGAAGTATCTCCGGGACAACCGCTAGTCTATTCCAGGGACGGTCCCATGATTTCAGCTTGGATGCAGTCCGCCCCGTGCGATTACCTTTAAAAAAAAAATTTGTGGAAAAGGAGGGGTCCGCCGGCATTGCCGACCGAACTCGTCGAGTAAATATTTCACCGAAAAAATTGCTTATTTTATATATTTTGAAAAATTAGTGAATTTTTTTGGAAATTTGGGTGAGCGAAGTCTTGGAGTGGGGGTACCATAAGGGGTTATAGGACATTTGCGGCCCGGACATTTGCGGCCTGCTGGAAATCAGACATTTGCGGCCCGACAAATGCGGTCGGACTTTTGCGGTCCGGACATTTGCGGCTCATTTCTTAAGGGCCATTTTCGGACATTTGCGGCCCGACATTTGCGGCCTGCTGGGAATCGGACATTTGCGGCCAAAGAAACGCCAATTTATCATTTTTATACCAAATATTTATTATCTTGACGCATTTCACCCATTATTTTCGTTCAATGACTTATAATAATTTTCAACTAACTTTTCAAACTATTTTTTAACCTTTTCACTATTTAATTTAAAAGAGCTTGCTGCACATTTATTTTTATCAATGAAGTACCAAAGTGCACACAAACTACCAATCTTCAAAGCCAGCATTGGCAAGACAATACTGCAAAGAGTTTTAAGCTTGTTAGAGCCTTCAGCAAGCTCTTAAATTATAAAAAAGTAAAAAAAAATAGTTGAGAAGTTAGCTGAAAATTATTAAAAGTCATTAAACAAAAATAATGCATGAAAAGTGTAAAGATAATAAATATTTGGTATAAATAATTTGAAAAAAAAAATGATTTAATTTTTAAAATTATTTTTTTCGTTGGCCGCAAATGTCCGATTCCCAGCAGGCCGCAAATGTCCGGACCGCAAATGTCCGGACCGCAAATGTCTTAACACGCCATAAGGAAACCCGAAAATTTTCTGCTCAAAAAATATTTGGTAATACCTAGTGTAGTTTGCCCCCCCCCCCCCCCCTCCTTTTGGAAAAAAAAATTTCTAAAAAAGATTTTAACGAATTTTTTCGTTTTTTTTTCCCGATAATTTAGCAAATTTTACTATATTTAATAATACCTAATGTAAATCTTTTAAAAAAAATTTTTTTTAATCTTTTTTATACACACGCAGAAATTGAGCGTCAAAATGAGGACATCAAAACGAGTGGGGAACGCATAACGGTGATGGACCGCCAGAAGGACTATTTGGACAAAAGCATTGCCGAGACGGAGAAGAATTTGAGGGAGCTGATCCAGACGAGAAGGAAGCATTAGAAAAGTGGGAAAAAAGGATTTTCATGATGATGTCATTGTTCCTAATTGTTTTTTTTTGTTTTTTTGACAATTTCAATTGGACTAATTGATGTGCTTTTCTCATACAAATTCTCTGGATTTGTTCGAACGAATATCCTTTTAAAAGTACAATTGTTCGGTTTTTTGTCCCCCTTTTTGTCAAATATTCTGGACGGCAGAAAATGTATTTTCCACACACATTCATAATTTTTTTTTTTTTTATTGGGCAGTCAAATTTCGATTTTCTAAATTTTTTGGGCCGTCGAAATTTCCGACATTTTTGGGCCTCGGAATTCAGAAGGTTGCCGAAATTTTTTGAGGCCATCGGCGGGCACACATTCGTGTTACTGATAAATAGGGATGGGATTCTTAGGTTTTTACTTATTTTTTCTGCGGCTTTAATAAGACGAGAAATGCACGTAAAACACGTTTTTTGTTCGGAAATTCTTCGTTTTAACGCCCCTATTCGACCCTAGAAATCCTTATTTTGAGTGTTCGCCCCTAAAATAAGTTTTTACCCCTATTTTGGCGTTTTGTCCAAAATTTATTAACAAAAATGCAATAAAAAGAAAAATACACCCCTAAGAATCGATCCAAAAAATTTCGAAAAAATATACCCCTAAGAATCGACACTAAATTTTTCAAAAATAGACCCATAAGAAATGAAAAACACTTTCTAAAATATATCTTATTTGTAACTGCAATCAGTGAATAAAATTGTTTGCCTTAATTTGAAATTATTTTCATATAAAAAACTGCAATTTTAAAAATTATATCCCGAAATTTGGAACTTTTTCGCCCCTAATTCGCGAATTTTTTGCCCCTATTTAGGTCCCTATTTTGGACTTTTTCGCCTCTAAAAATCCCATCCCTACTGATAAATGAAAGGACTCGCAAAAGTATGCGTCTCTAACCTCAAAAAAGAAAGTAGACAGTGAAACAGAGAAATTAAATTATGAAAATAGTGCGTGAAAAAGATTTTTTCTGCCTTAAATTGCAAATCATTATACATGTCGCCGGTCACTTGTTTTATACAAAATACAGTAATCACTAGCACATTTTATACTGTATAAATACCAAAATTTATCCCTTCATACAAACATAGAACAAAATTGGTTAGTTTTTTTTTTTTTTTTTTACAAAAATTTGGCCATTTTTTCCTCATTCTCTTCCACAAATTTGTTCAATTGTTTCAATGTTGTTTGAAAAAAGCTCTTCATCAATGAAAAATATTCCATTTTTTCGTTTGATGAAAATATATTTTTGACATCCGACGAAAGAAAATTGTCCATTCGTTCATAAACAAATGCATAAATGTGCACATTTTGGATTGCCAATTGAACAACATTTTTTGCGCTGCTATATTTTTGATCAAATTGTCGAATTGCGGCAGTGAAAATGTTGTCAAAAGCCACAATAATACCCATCCTACTGTACAAAAGAAGAAAATATGTACCGTATTCCCTGAAATAGGCGTCCCGCCGTCCCTCTTGGGGCTACAATAATATTTTTATATTTTAGTAAGTACGGTGGTATACAAATATGTAGAGGTTTCAATTTTTAGGAATTGCAAATACGAGAGAGAATATATCTCGTATCTCCTAAAATAGAGAGAGCCTCCGGTGGCTCTAGGAGTTATTTTAGGGATATTTTATGAAATATACGATATATATTTTACCCAATTTGTTCCCCGCCCCCATTTTTTGAAGGTCTTCCTTGCCCCATTTTGGCATTATATAAAAAAAAATCATTTGAAATAAACTTTTTTAAAAAATAATTCCATTTTTGATGTGATTTTATTTTAATTTTCTAAAAATTAATTTTTATCATTAAAAAATATTATTTCGAATGTTTAAATTATTGAATTTAATTCTTTAATTACTTTTGATGTGACAATGTGTTCTGTTGTATGGCAATTTTATAAGCCATTTTCATGTCCAAATTAGCATTCTCCATAATAATTTTTGCAAAATTTTTCTTATTTTTTGACAAATCAGAAACCAATTCACCGAATTTATCTAACGTTTTGTAAGCTTCGCCAACCAATGGTATTACTGTATTTTCTACAGTAAAATGCACAAAACCAATGCATTCTGTGGCCCAGTCAATTGCATCCAATTCGTTGGCAATATATGTCTTAATTTACCAAAAAGGCAAATAAATAAGCAGAAAAAGTTAAAAAATTAACTTTGAAAATTACGAAATTTTTTTAGTGATTTTAAATGCATTCCTGCTGGTAGTAAACTTTTTGAAAATTTGAAAATCAAATACTTAAAAATTAGAGCTCGCCCTGCTGGACCCAGGCCTGGGTTTTTCCTGGATCCAGGTCCCAGGTCCATGCCATTTTTCGGCACTGGATTTTCCTTGACCTGGAATTTTGTCCAGGAAATACAAGTCCAGGTCAAAAAAAATATCCAGTTCAGGCCTCAGGTCCAGGCTAAATAGGAAAAAACCAGGATTTCTTAGCCTTGGAATTTTCCTGGATTTTTATTTCGAATCAATAAAAATATAGCATTATAAAAGTTATCCTAGAAAATCTAAAAACTAAGTCGAAACTGCGTTCTTTTTGATTTGCTAAAATTTTGCACTTTTCTACCTTAACATATTGTCGTTCAATTTCTGCCAAATTTATGTCAAATGCATCATTGAATTGTTCTTTGGCAATGGAAAGCCAAAAAAGAAGGGCATTTCTTTTCTTATTATCCGCAACAATCTTTTTAATGGTTAATATAAATGGATTAATTTAATAAATAAATTAAATCATTAATATGAAAATTTATAATCATTAATTATTTTTCACATTTTTAATGAAAAGTTATTAATAAAAATTGGTTAATTTAATAAAAATAATTTAATATAAAAACCTAATTATTTAATGTGAAAATTTCTGAATTATTTTCACCTTTTTAATGAAAATGATTAATAAAAATGGATTAATTTAATTAAATTCATTAAAAATAATTTATATGAAAACTCTAATTATTAAAATGAAAATTTTTAAATTATTTTTCATAGCATTAATGAACTGGCCTCAAAATTTTGTGTGTTTTTTTCAGTGTGCAAAGCTTTAAGTTTTCCGATCAATTTTCTATAAAAACGCATATAAAAAAAGAGAATTTGCAATTTCTTTTCCTTTTCTTGGTCTTGAATTGGGTGATTTTCCAAATTTTTTAATTGTTCAGCTAATAGTTCAATTGAAATTGGAAGCGGATTTAACATCGATGACGATTCATTTAAGCTGAGAAAAAATAAAGTTAATTAGATGCATAATATAAAATGATATCTTAAAATTATAAAATTTTCAAATTTCCATTTTCGAAACCAATTCAATTTTTCGAAGCTAAACTGCCAAGTTGGGCGTTTCATAAAAGTGCCAATTTTACAGAATTTTCGGGAAAATTCTCATCATAAATTTTCTAAACACAAACATAAAAATAACCTTGGTAGCATCGATGATCATTCTTGGATTGCTCTATTAGCATGGTAAAATTCATTCAGTTTTCAGAAAGTTAGGACAATTTTTTGGACATTTTTGGTCATATAATTTTTTTAAAAACTCAATAAAATTTACTGAATTTTTTATACAATTAAAAAAATTCAAGAATTTTCGTATGATACCAAATTTATTTAATTTTTTTTAGGTTTAAGAATTTAGATGAATTTTTTTTTCAACAATCTGTAAATTGGCAATTTTTACGGAACGACTAACGGACCTGAATAAGCTTTTGCCAAACACTTGCACTTTCTGCGCTTCAATTTCATAAATTGTTTGTCCAATTGACCGATATTTTCCGGCCAAATTGTTGTTTTGGCTCATTAATGAGTCAAGAAGACATTGGAACACATCATTAGCATTAAATTGGTTAATTAATTGTTGCAATGTCGCTAAATTTATCGTTGCACCATCAATAATTGTGTACACATCTTTTAAGCCAATACATTCCATGGTCAGTGCCAAAAAGTGTAGCACAATATTCACTTAAGAAAATGGCTTGATTTAAAAATATACAAAATAAAATATAAATATTATATATTAAGTTAATGAAATTTCAATTACCCGAAAATTAAAATTTTTGAAATTTGGTAAAAAAATGGCCGGTTTTCAAAAAGCTCGGAATTTTGAAAAAGTCGGGATTTGGGTTTGGAATCAGGCCCGAATATTGTTTTACTTGTATGCAAATAGTGGGTTTTCCGGGACCATAATCCAGCTTATGGGATTCAATCCTGTTAGACCCGGATAGGATTAGTTACATTCGAATCGTGAGTTTTTCCGGGACCATAATCCAGCTTATGGGATTCAAATCCCGTTAGACCCGGATAGGATTAGTTGTATTAGAATCGTGAGTTTCCCGGACCATAATTCAGCTTATGGGATTCAAATCCCCGGATAGGTTAGTTATATTCGAATCGTGAGTTTTTCCGGGAACATAATCCAGCTTATGGGATTCAAATCCCGTTAGACCCGGATAGTTTTTCCGGGACCATAATCCAGCTTATGGGATTCAAATCCCGTTAGACCTGGATAGGGTTAGTTGTATTCGAATCGTGAGTTTTTCCGGGACCATAATCCAGCTTATGGGATTCAAATCCCGTTAGACCTGGATAGGGTTAGTTGTATTCGAATCGTGAGTTTTTCCGGGACCATAATCCAGCTTGTGGAATCTAAATCCCGCTTCTCCCCGGTTCCTAATCCCCCGATCCACCTGAGTTGTCATCATAATTTGGTTGTAAATTTGCTGCCACTTGGTTTTCCCGATCATTTTCATGCTCATATGGGGTCGTGTTGATTTGAATGTGTTCCAAATTTTGGCTAATTTGATTTGAGGGTGAAGCAACAGCTGCCGGCGGTACGACCATTGAATTGCTTATTTGGCCATGCTTTAAGAATTAATATTGATGTTTATGCTTTAAAATAAAGACCCCCGGGAATTTCCAATTTGCTGATTCCGCTAACGGATCCCACGGGATTAATATCGCACCCGCAATTGCAGACTAATAGCTTTATTATTAACGACTTTAAATAAACTGTCACATTTAGAAAATTGGAGGATTGCGGGGACTGGGATCCCGCAAAATCCCGCTATGGCTTCCGTCTCGCATCGGACTTTCCTGGTTTTTGGCTTTTCAGGGATCAAATTTGTTGGTCTGATCATCAATTTGACACGGGACGGATTTAAAACTGGACGGATTTAGGTTATCCGAAATTCCCTTTGGCAATCGATGGGATATTTATATATAGCGTAGTGACCTCTATCATTTTTGGATGCCATTCAACGCGTTGATTACGGTCATCAATGATAATTTCGTTGTTGTTGTTAGAACTTTCGCCACGGCTGCTGCTGATCCCATCACCCTCAAATGCTTCATGCAAATTCCATTCTAATTGATCAATTTGCATTTCGTCTTGATTTTGTGTGTTGTACCATTGTTGACAATCTCTTGACTCATTGTAATTCCATACCGAATTGATCAGAGGATTTTCTGACCATAATGGGTCTGCTTCTTCACCATGATTGCTATTATATCTGTCCAAATTTTGTTTTGAGTTGGTCAGTTACAAGAGGGATGGCATTCCGAGGCTCCGAAAATTTGTCCAGAAATTTCTATTCCTGAGGCACCCGAAAATGTTCGGAAGTCGAAATTCCTAGGTCACAAAAATTTTACGGAAATCGGAAGTTCGAAATCGGAATTCAATGCCACAAACCCTGATGTACAACCGTCGTAGAAGTTTGGCTGTTTTTCGACTTTTTTTTTTTTGTTTTTAAGAAAATAAATTTTTTTTATTTTTGAAAATTACGGATTGGGTATTACGGATTACGGAAAATTTTGGCCTTTTTGGACTCCCGTAATAATTGAGAAAATAGCCGTAATTACGAATTACGGATATCCGTAATTGGAAATCCAATTTTCGTGCAGCCCTGGGTGGTGACACCTTAGCTGATTTTCTGCTGATGAATTGGTGGTTCTCATTTTCTTGAATTTCAAATTTTTATCGTGAATTTTCGCCACTTTTTCACTGATTGACGGCAATCTTTTGTGTCCATTATTCATTGCGTCAAATAGGTTAAATAATTGTATACAAAATAGAATTAAGTATAATAAATACATTTTTCTTTCGTTGGAAATGAAAAAAAAAGAAATTAATAAATATATAATTTTAAAAAAAATGAATAAAAACTGAGAAAATTTGTAATTTACAAATGCATGCTTATTCATTGATTTTCCAATTCAATAAAAATGTTTTATTATAGCTCTCACCATTAAAATATTCATTACTGGGACTGGGATTTATATTTACAAAAAAAGCATGAAATATTTTAAAAATATTTAATAAAAAATGCTAAAAAATTAAATGTTGATCAAAAATGAGAAACTTAGAGCGCGCCACAAATTTTTTCGCCAGTGTATAAAATTTTCGTCGACGGGAAGAAAAACGAAGAATTTGTTGAAATTTTTTTTATTTTAGAAATATAAGAAATATAAATTATGAAAAATAAATACAAATAGAAATAGTCGATTAATAATCTAATTCAGTCCGTAAATAATTTAATTTTTTTAAATTTGCTGGTCTTTGTTAGTATTTTTTTGTCCCCATTAATCCAATTTTCAGTCAATTTTCTGGAAGCCCAGTGTCGTTAGGCGCCGCCAGGAAACTTTTTCAGGAATTTTAATCCAATTTTTATGAAAATTGACTATTATATTTCTTATGCAGTTTTTACAACCAGTCTAAACCGGTTGCTCACCGTTTAAACCCTTAAACAGTTGTGTTTTTGTAATTTTGTAATTTCATGTTTTACCATTGTATTTCTTACGCAGTTTTTACAACCCGTTTTAAACCGGTTGTTCACCGTTTAAACCGTTTAAGTCGTTAAATTTTTTCAAAAATTTGCTGACGATAAAACCATCACATACAATCACTTTCAATCGCTTATTTAAAGCTGTTTAGTCCATCGAAGTTAGAAAAAAAATGTAAGTTTGAAGCCCATCTTGGCATTCAAACCCGGCATTAGTTAGCTGGCTTTCCCATGGTCAGGAATTTTATCAAACATAAATACACTTTGTTTCTATTTGAATGCATTGGCGTTTGTTTTTTACGCCAATGATTTTTTAAATTTTCCGATATATTAATTTTCCTTTTTCTGTGAAAATCACACTCAAAAAGTGTATAAATATGGCCACTTTTCGAGTCAAAAATCATTCCCTCCATTTTTTTCTCATTTATATTTTTTTAACCATCAATTTGTCTTCTAATTGTGTCCCCCCCCCCATTTTATTTAGCGTTCACACATTTTGCCATCTGTCAACCAATCATCATCATCATCGTCAACATCATCTGTCAACAAGTTCAACAACAAAACGTTCAAAATGTCTGCGGAATCGCCAACAACATCACAACGCCGTGCTCGCAGTCGCAAGACGAAGAAACGTGGGGCCAGCGCTGGCGAGACCAAACCACTGCGACGCTCGGCACGGATTGCGGCACAGAAAGCGGCGAAGGAAAAGGCAGCCAAAGTGACGTTTTCGGATTGCATTTTCCTTTTCCGTCGTCACTCATCATTCATTTCCACTTTTTTCAGCAGAAAGCTCGTGACAACTCCACCGCGTCAACGAAGTCTGCTGGTCGTGGTCGTCCTGGTCGCTCGCCGAAGAAGTCAGGCCCGAAGAATCGTCGCTCGCCCGCCGGTCGTGGAGGAGGACGTTCTCAGACGCCGCGCAAGAAGAAACAACCGCTGAAGAAGAAGGCGCCGGGCCCGAGCAGTCGCACTCCTGGTCGACGCGTGAAGAAACCGTCAACGAAGAAGTCGCCTGCTCCTCGCCGTGCAAAAACCTCCACCAAGAAGCGCGGACGTCCTGCCAAGAAAGCGGAACAAGCCGAACCATCGGACAGCGGTGCAGCCGCCGACAGTGACCGCGACGACAGCGAACGTGAGTTGAAACGGGGTGTGGGAATGGCACAATTCCAATTGTGTGTCCATAATTAAACTGAATTTTCAGATTCCGAAGAGAGTGCCACTGAGACGAAGAAGAAGCCAACCCGCAAGACTGCCGGTGGACGTGCCAACAAACAGACGAAGTCGCGTGGGCGCAAAACAACCAAGAAGACGGACCAGGAGGAGGAGCGCGCCGACTCCGGATCCGAGGCCGAAGCTGCAGGCTCTCCGCACGACAGTGGACGTGAGTTGAATGGGGGTGGGGAATGGCACAATTTCAATTGTATAATCCTAATGAAAATTGAATTTTCAGATTCCGAAGAGAGTGCCTCGGGGACGAAGAAGAAACCAACTCGCAAGAGCGCTGCTGCTGGACGTTCCACGAAACAGAAGGCGTCGCGCGGAGGACGTGCGGGCAACAAGAAGGCGCAGGAAGAACGCGCTGAATCGTCAACTGAATCGGGCTCTGATCGCGAGGAGGATGAAGAATGAATGAGCCAGCCGGAGAAGAATGCTGCTTCACGAGACCACCGCGATAATAACACTAACCCCCAATTTAAAAAAAGAGAAATTGTATCTCTATGTATGAATGTATGGTATATATTGTATGTCCATATCCCTGTGGCATTGTCTTGCTGAATGTAATTCTCCCACAAATGGTTGTTGTTCTATTTAATTATGCCATATATATGTGTATTTTTAATAATTGTAAATATTGTTTGCCCTGTTTGTGCATGTTTTATGGTCATTTATTCTCATTGCCGAATAAATACATTTATATGAATGAGTACATTTTCCATGTCATCATAGCAATTCCTCTAAGACTTGTTGATATGTGGTGGTGGTAGCTATGAGTAGGGCTCCAATTTTAGGCACTAAAAACGGTAATCGTTTAACATCATTGGTCCCATAAAAAAGGCAAAAAAAAAAGGTCGTTTTTTGCTTTTTGATTGGTTTTCACACTTTTTTACCGTTGTTGCCAAAAAGCACGAAATAAATCCAAAAAAGTCCTGAAAAATTAGCCAAAGTCCCGTTATTTGAGTCCTAATGGTATAAGAATTTCAGTTCCGTCTTAGAAGATTGACTTATTGTTCGGAATTTTCATCACCAAAAGTCAAATTTTGCCTTAAAAAGTGTAAAAAGTCATGAAAAAAGTCACAAAACACAAAAAAGTCATAAAAATCCCAAAAAGTATAAAAAAGTCACAAAAAAATGCAAGTTAGAAGCTTCAAACAAAGTGTAGAACACTTTTGAAGTCATTTTAAGGTCATTTAAAGTCAGTAAAAAAGTCATTTGACTTAAATTCCCATCCCTATTCATTATCCGTTGGGATTAAACATTATTTTTCAATTAAATTTAGTTGTACAATCTTTACAAAGATGCTGGACTGGTGCCAATTTTCGATGCCATAATTTATTAAAAAATAAATTGAAAATGCATAATTTAGAAAATAAAAAATTATGCAATGGGATAAAATTTATGAAAAATTTGTCTCCTAAACCATCCCAATTCAATAAAAGGGACGACATTTAAAAGCTAAACATAAAAGGATAATTAGGCTGAACCCGATTTGTAGACTTCAAGAGAGTGTAAAAACGAGAACAATCTGTATATGTATTTGCATGTTACATATTTAGCGATTTATATGCATATTTCTGTATCTATGTTTTTCTTTCTGTGTCTCTCTTTGCTGTCTCACCGTCTCTCTCTCTCTCTCTTTCTCTCTCTCTTTTTTTCTCTCTCTCTCTCTTCTCTCTCTTCTCTCTTCTCTCTCTCTTTTTCTCTCATTCTATCATTTTTTTCATTCCCTAACTCGCCCTGTTTTTCTCTCTACTTGCTCTTCTTCCAGCATGTCTCTATGCCTTTCTTTATCTCTCTTTTCTATGTCTTCACTCTCTCTCTCTCTCTCTCTAGCCTTTGCGATTTTGAAAAGCATATAATTTTTTTCTTACACATGCACTGACTTTTTCTGAGCTTCTTAATTTTGTGGGGAATGATGCTTTGTAAAAAGCTCAAAAAAACCGTGATTATAAGTTGTATGCACTAAAAAAATGCCAAATATGAGCATAAAATATGCACTAAAAATCCCCCAAATATGCCCTAAAAACCCGAAAAATGCCCAAATATGCATTAAAATATGCCTTAAAAACTAGCAAAAATGACTTTGAATCCTCAAAAAATGCCAAAAATTGTGTAAAAAAAAAAATCCAGAATTGACTTTAAAAAACCAAAACAATGACTAAGGAAAGTTTTTAGACAATTGCAAAAAATTTTTTTTATATGAACATATTTTTTTCAAAAGTTTGACAAAAAGCTCAAAATTTTAGATTTTTAAGGGTGTATTTTTTTTTTAATTCCCAAAAAGTCTATCTTTAGGGGTGTATTTTTCTCATTTTTCTTATTAAAATTTCCAAAAAATGGCCAAAATACGCTCTAAGAATGCAAAAATGGCAAAATATGCGTTTATTCTCAAAAACCCCCAAAATATGCTTTTATATGCACTAAAATTGTTGCTTTTTAATTAGGTATAAAATGCAAGGCAGTGATTAACGCTTCAAAATTTTTATTGTGTTTGTCTACATTTATTATTATTATTATGGCTGTTCAAAGCATTGGAAAAGTTTGAGAAATATAAAATTATATCAATTTTTAATATTCAAATAAATTTGTGTCACAATTTTTTAGGAATATTAAATTATGTCATTAATTAAAATTAAATAATTTAAAAAATTATCTTCGGTCCCATTTTTCATTTTCCTTTTCGGCATCAATTTCATCAGTCTTCAATTATGCTTTTACATCCAAATTATTCCACTCTTTTTTACTTCATTCGCTATTCTATTACAATTATGCATCGGAATTGACCGTCTGTTTGCTGTTAGCTTCCCAATTTGGTAAATATGCCAATTAAAATTAATTACCTACTTAATTAGATAATTGTTTTTTTAATTAGGTATAAAATGGGTGGCCGCTTCAAACTTTTCAAAATTTTTATTGCAATCTGTTGTGCAAGAACTGTATTTATCAACATTTATTATTATTATGGCAGCTCAAAGAATTGGGAAAAGTATGTGGAGCATAAAATATAGAAATTTTGGCGCGACTTGCAAATTCGTATTTTTTGATTAGCATTTAGTCACTGACCACGTATTTGACACCTATTTTGACCAATTCCTAATCCCTAAGTCGAAACCGAACAAAATCGACTTATGATTCTTTTTATGACTTTGCAAGTAGCGCCCTAATCTTAGATGTATGCCGTGTCCAAAAAACCCGTGAAACTTACGGTAACCATGACCGTGCGTCACGGCACACCTCCCAAATTTTAATAAAAATAAAAAGATGGAGAGAGAGAGAGAGAGAGAGAGAGAGAAAAGGTGGGAGAGGGAGGAAGAGACAGAGAGAGAAAGCGTGACAGAGTAAGACTGAGAGAGAATTCTTTCTATTTAATAAATAAAATTACTCAAGAATTAAGGAAAAAAATAATTGGATTCAAACCCAGGTTTTTTTTAAAAAAAACATGATTTTAAAAAAAGAAGGAAGAGAGCATGCGAGAGAGAAAAAAAGGGACAGAGAGAAAGAGAGAAAAAAGCGATGGAAAGAGACAAAGACATCAAGAGCAAGAGATGAATAAAGTAAAGGGAGAGAAATTGTCAGAGTTGAAATGCTGGAGGAGAGAAATAGTGAGAAATAAAGAGGGAGTGAGAGAGAGAGAGAGAGAGAGAAAGAGAGAGAGAGAGAGATAAGAGAAACATTTTGGAAGAAGAAAAAAAGTTTTAAAAATCGAATCAAACAACTTGCACTAGTTATAATTAAAAATAAATTTTAGTGTCCTAATTAAGGACATTAGAATTTAAAATAATTTTGGTATCTTAATTAAGGTCATTATAATTTAAGATAAATTTTACGCCCCAAATTAAGACCAGAGATGCGCACAACTGGTGAGCTAGCACATCAGCCAGAGACAAGTTCAATGTCCAATATATTAGCTTTAATAACATACAGTGCTGAATTCACCTGTTATACATTGATTTGGTATTGTTTGCCCTGTTTGTGCATGTTTTATGGTCATTTATTCTCATTGCCGAATAAATACATTTATATGAATGAGTACATTTTCCATGTCATCATAGCAATTCCTCTAAGACTTGTTGATATGTCGTGGTAGCTATGAGTAGGGCTCCAATTTTAGGCACTAAAAACGGTAATCGTTTAACATCATTGGTCCCATAAAAAAGGCAAAAAAAAAAGGTCGTTTTTTGCTTTTTGATTGGTTTTCACACTTTTTTACCGTTGTTGCCAAAAAGCACGAAATAAATCCAAAAAAGTCCTGAAAAATTAGCCAAAGTCCCGTTATTTGAGTCCTAATGGTATAAGAATTTCAGTTCCGTCTTAGAAGATTGACTTATTGTTCGGAATTTTCATCACCAAAAGTCAAATTTTGCCTTAAAAAATGTAAAATGTCATGAAAAAGGTCACAAAAACGCAAAAAAGTCATAAAAATCCCAAAAGTGGAAAAAAGTCACAAAAAATGTATGTTAGAAACTTCAAACAAAGTATAGAACACTTTTGAAGTCATTTTAAGTCATTTAGAGTAAGCAAAAAAAAAGTCATTTGACTTAAATTCGCATCCCTAATTATTAGAGACCGAGATTTCCAAAAATATTTATAATTTTTTACAATTATATTGAGAATTAATTTTTCATTTTAATGTACGAAATTTTCATTTTAGGGAATGAGTGAAAAGTTTGCCAAAATGGAATTGGTATTGAAAATCACGAAATTGGAGCTCAAAAATGTGAGTTTTACTACATAAAGAATTTGTTGTGTTTTTGTAATTTTGTAATTTCATGTTTTACCATTGCATTTCTTACGCAGTTTTTACAACCCATTTAAACCGGTTGTTCACCGTTTAAGCCGTTAAATGGTTGTGTTTTTGTAATTTTGTAATTTCTCCAATGTATTTTCTTACGCAGTTTTTACAACCATTTAAACCGGTTGTTCAGCGTTTAAGTCGTTAAACGGTTGTGTTTTTGTAATTTTGTAATTTCATGTTTTACCATTGTATTTTCTTATGCAGTTTTTACAACCCATTTAAACCGGTTGTTCACCGTTTAAGCCGTTAAATGGTTGTGTTTTTGTAATTTTGTAATTTCTCCAATGTATTTTCTTACGCAGTTTTTACAACCATTTAAACCGGTTGTTCAGCGTTTAAGTCGTTAAACGGTTGTGTTTTTGTAATTTTGTAATTTCATGTTTTACCATTGTATTTTCTTATGCAGTTTTTACAATTGTCTATTCTTTTGTCGACCGATGGATTGTGTTTGCATTTTTACAGGTGTTCACAACCTGTTTATAATCTAAAATCCGGTTTAAACTGTTTTTTAGCGTTTTAAACCGTTAAACGGTTGCGTTTTGCAATTTTATTTTAAACAATTGTATATTCCTCAGTGTACCGACGGATTGTGTTTGTGTTTTGCAGATGCTTCAGCCGGTTTATAATTTAAAGGGTACCAGTCTAAACCGTTAAACGGTTGTGTTTTTGCAATTTTGTAAATTCATGTTTTTGTCTATTTTTTGTTGACCGATGGATTGTGTTTGTATTTTTGCAGGTGTTCACAACCTGTTTATAATCTAAAAGGTTCCGGTTTAAGCTGTTTTTTAGCGTTTTAAACCGTTAAACGGTTGCGTTTTGTAATTTATTTTACAATTGTATATTCCTCAGTGTACCGACGGATTGTGTTTGTGTTTTGCAGATGATTCAACCGGTTATAATTTAAATGGGGCCGGTCGAAACCGTTAAACGGTTGTGTTTTTGAAATTTTGTAAATTCATGTTTTACCATTGTATTTCTTACGCAGTTTTTACAACCCATTTAAACCGGTTGTTCACCGTTTAAACAGTTAAACAGTTGTGTTTTGCAATTTTATAATTTATATTTTACCATTGTACTTTCTTATACAGTTTTTACAACCTGTTTAAACTGGTTGTTCACCGTTTAAGTCGTTAAAGGGTTGTCTTTTTGTAATTTTGTAATTTTATGTTTTACCATTGTATTTTCTTATGCAGTTTTTACAACCCATTTAAACCGGTTGTTCACCGTTTAAACCGTTAAACAGTTGTGTTTTGCAATTTTATAATGTATATTTTACCATTGTACTTTCTTATACAGTTTTTACAACACATTTAAACTGGTTGTTCACCGTTTAAACCGTTTAAGTCGTTAAAGGGTTGTCTTTTTGTAATTTTGTAATTTTATGTTTTACCATTGTATTTTCTTATGCAGTTTTTACAACCGGTTTAAACGGTTGTGTTTTTGTAATTTTGTAATTTCTCCAATGTATTTTCTTACGCAGTTTTTACAACCATTTAAACCGGTTGTTCAGCGTTTAAGTCGTTAAACGGTTGTGTTTTTGTAATTTTGTAATTTCATGTTTTACCATTGTATTTTCTTATGCAGTTTTTACAATTGTCTATTCTTTTGTCGACCGATGGATTGTGTTTGTATTTTTACAGGTGTTCACAACCTGTTTATAATCTAAAAGGTTCCGGTTTAAACTGTTTTTTCAGCGTTTTAAACCGTTAAATGGTTGCGTTTTAGTAATTTTATTTTACAATTGTATATTCCTCAGTGTATCGACGGATTGTGTTTGTGTTTTGCAGGTGCTTCAACCGATTTATAATTTAAAAGGTACCGGCCTAAACCGTTAAACGGTTGTGTTTTTTGCAATTTTGTAAATTCATGTTTTACCATTGTATTTCTTACGCAGTTTTTACAACCCATTTAAACTGGTTGTTCACCGTTTAAACCGTTAAACAGTTGTGTTTTGCAATTTTATAATTTATATTACCATTGTACTTTCTTATGCAGTTTTTAGAATTGTCTATTTTTTTGTGGACCGACGGATTGTGTTTCTAATTCAGAAGCCAAAATATTTTTATTTAAAATAATATTTAAATTTTAGGCATCTGTTAAAATTGATTGATGATTCGATAAACGAAAAAAAAAATCAAACATATTGACCAGTTTTTTTGCGTATGAATTTAATTCATATGTTATTCTTTCGATAAAAATAAATAAAAATATATAATTAATGCTAAACGGAAATAAATTTAGTAATAAAGTAGGGGAAACATTATTTTTTCATGAAAATTGCCAACCTGTAAAATTAAAAAAAACCGTCATATATGTACATTGACACATGATGACCATGCTATTGATTATCGGCAAATGAATACCATTCATATATTTTGTAAATTTATTTAAAATATAAAATATTAGATAATTTACATTAATATCAGAAAAATTCATTTTATTAAAAAAAGAAGAGTTTTTTGTACAATTCCATCAAAAAAATGTTTTCATATATATTATTATTTATCTTATTTTCCAATTCATGTCAACAATTGTCACCAAAATCGCAAAATAAAAAAGGTGTGAAAATTTCGGTGCACTCCAAAAGGACGCCGAAAGATTTTTTGGACCATAATTTTTCTCTATTAATATGAGAAATTTCAAAAAATATTCAAATTTGCTGATTAATAGAATTTTTCAAGTGCTTTCGAACAATTTGGTTGAGAAAGAAGGAGAACGAATTGTTATGGTCCAAAAATTCATCGAGTGACGTTTTGTCCGTCGACATTTTGTCCTGCTCCATAAAATTTATAATAAATTTTGTTTTCAGATTTTACCAAGTTGGCACAAGAAATGTTACAAAACAGCGCCAAATTTCATTTTTGATTCAAATTTCAACAATTTCAGCGGTGCCAATAAAAATGACGAAAATTTGGCCGTAAAATGGCTTAAAAATTATGGTGACATTTTTTGCAATCTGAATTTTTTTGAAGAAGATGGCCAAAACAGTGAACCTTTGACGAAGAATGGAAAAATTTTGGAAAATTCCAAAGAAATTCGAACAATTTTTTGCAAGGGAATTGAGGACGGAAAAACGGTTGAAGAAGCAGCGAAAGCAGTGGAAGATTTGGCAATGCAATTTTTGGCACAATTAAGCGAGGATCAACAAGTCAAAAAGGCATTGGAACAAAAAGTGGAAAAACATGGACAAAACATTGTGGAGGAAATTGGCCAAATTTGGCCCGACTACAAAGAAAGCCAGCAAAAAGTGCAAAAGATTGCGAAAAGTTTCAAATTTTTGCTCCAACGGTTTTTTGATTCATTTTCTGGAGGTATTTTTTTGGGTTAAGTTTGTCTTGACACTTCACTTGATTTGGGAAAACGGGGGAAGGGGATTCGAAAAAAATTGTTGGAAATCAGACTTGAACTCAGTTATCCTCCTTACACAGAACGGTACAAAAATGTTGGTATGCAAATGGGCCAACGACGAAACAAGCGCATGGACCAAGGTCGTCAACATGACGGCACTTTGAATGGTCGAGTGCCAACAAATGATGATGATGATGATGCTCAAATGCCTGAAACGGTACGCCAACACGGCACTTTCGACATTGAACAGCAACAACAAAATGCCGTTGCTGGCCACACATTTGAAATTGAAACATCGATACGGTGCGCATTCATTGCCACGATCATGGCGATTGGATTTGGTGCTCTAATTTATCCGTCTCTCCATGTTTTTTACGGTGACGCACAGCTCGTGTATTGTGTATTTTTTGGCATTGTGTTGCTTTTCATTACCATTTCACTTGGCATGTTCATCTTCATTGATCGCTGTATCAATTACATTGTTTTCCGTGTCCGTCATTTGCTGGGCAACCGTACTCCATCATCAACATAATTTGTAAGCAATGATTTCGGTGATCAGTGATCAGAGTAGGGATGGGATTAACAGTTATTTAATACATATATTTTGCTTATATGCATTGAATAAAGAAGCTCAAAAAATCCAAAAAAATTTTTTAAACGATTTTTAGGTGGCACTTTTCAAAAAAAAAAATATTTGTTTTTTTTTTTTGAATTTTCATTAGAAATTTCTGTAAATTCTCAAAAAAACTCAGGCACAAAAACCGTGAAATAGGCATTAAATAGTCAAAAAAAAAATAGGCAAATAAAAATTTATTAAGGCTTTTTAGGGAGCAAAACACGTACAAACTTAATCAAAAACTTATTATATGTATTTCAATTGTAAATGGAATTATTAAATATTTTACCTTTTTTTTTTTAATTTTGGTGATAAATTGTTGAAAAAATTTTCACTTCTTAGGGGTGTATTTTCTGAAAATTTTTCGGCCTATTTCTTAGGGGGTGTATTTTTCGTTTTTCTTACATTTTTGTTAAGGATTTTTTCGAAAACCCTAAAATAGGCACATTTTCTATGAAAATTTGTAGACCTTTATCAAATTTTAATTTTGCCTATTATTTTTGGCTTATTATTTTTAGTGCAAATTTAATGACAAAGAATTATCCGAAAAGTGATCAGAAGTTCTCCAATTTATTTAAGGACACACTAAGATAAGGAAAGGCTCATCTGTGAAGATGGCTCCCGTAATTCTGAATTTTTTTGTATTTTATGAATTTTTAATTGCGAAATTATCTTAATAAGGCTTATATTTTTGTGAAAATTTAATCCCAAATCATTCTCAAAAAATGTAAAAATGTGAATTTCATAAAAATGTGTTTTTTTGTGCATTTATCAGCGAAACAAAAGCGCAAAAATAATATAAACTAAAAATCTCGACCAATTGAAGAGCACCAAAAAAAACAATGGGTAATTCTAAAAAAAAATTTTTGAAAATGAGTTTTTTAAATTGAAAATTTTCAAAAATACAAAAACAAAATAGCTTTATTATTATCATTGCTTTCTTCTCACTCATTTCTTTGTTCACCAATCCATTCATCCATTCATTCACAATGCAACAACTCAAATCCCAAAATCCTCTAATATCTCCCGGCTTTTCTTTTTGTTATTTTTCCCCCGATCGGTTCAGCACAACGGGATTTGCTAGATCACCACTGCTTGGGCTGGACACAAAATGTTGTCTGCTGCTGGCCGATTGGTGAGAGGAGTGCTGTGAAAACAACAAAGTGGCCACCAGATCAATGGTGGTGATCGGTGGTGATTTGGCCAAGCCATCCATCGGCGGTCGGGGAAATATTCGTCCCCCGTGCCCCCGCCCCCCCCCCCCATTTAGTTTCGACCCATTAGTCACAGTTTTAGACCCATTAGTCACAGTTGTTTTTTGTTGTTTTTTTAAAGTTGTTCACTATTTGTTGAGAATCAGGGATGTGCCGGAATACCACCGATTTCCGATTGCCGAAATTTTTTCAGCCGTCTGATGAATGCCAATTTCTGATTGCCGGAATTTTTTTTCATTGCATCGACACATACACATCCCTGCTGTGTAGGTACGGAACATAATTTGTGAAATTCAGTGCCAAGGCGCCTTGGCGATTGAAAAAATATCGGGTCAGGTTCCGAATCCGAAATTTCAGGGTTTTCGGGGTGACAACTAGAAAAAATTCATATTTTTCTTTATATTTTCAATTTTTAAAACCAAGAGTAAAGCCATTTTCTCAATCCACCTATAAATCCGTGTCTATTTAAGTTCGCCAGCATTCCCTGACATTTCAAAAAGACGTCTTTGTCCTCATCCTCCTCCTCCATTCCTGCTGTTCAGTCCCCGTTCATTTTAGCGAAGCAATGAATGGCCAAGCCCCTCCCGCCCGCCCACCCTTGGCCCAGCAGTCCAACCAAAATGTGTTACAACTGCCTCCCTCTGTGATGACACTGACTGATCAGACGGGGGGTTAGCACGGCCTATGGAAGCGGCGGGGGAGGGGGAGGGGGAGGGGCTGCTGGTGTGAAAAGCATTGAAAAGCGGTGGGGTGCTAGAAGAAAATGCGGAGGCGTCGCTTGCCACCACCGCCAAGCCGATCGATCGATCGAATGGGCGGGAGGGGGGAGGGGGCGGCAAACGGACGGATGAAGCACAAAGCGAAGCGCCGCCGGGGTTTGTGCCTCGTCGTCGTTGTCGTCGGTTCACCGGCTCCCCACCATCTCGCTGCTGCCTGCCACATTCACCGCTAGGACCGGGTCGTTTCGGCGCCGAGCCGGTTCAGCGCCGGCCGATAGTAAAAATTATTTTATTTTTTCCTTGACATCCCCAAATTTTTACAAAATTTGATATCATTAAGTGCTGCGCCTTGGCATCCTTAATTAGTCTAAAAAATTTGAGAAATTTTGCCGTGCCAAAAAAAGTTATACCCAAATTAAACCTAAAATGGCATTTTCGGTCTTTTTCAACGCCGCGTGCCATGTTTGGCACTTTCAACTTAGCGCTCATTTCATAAACTGACAATGATGCAGAACTTTGTTTTTAAGTTGACTGGCTAAGAAAACAAACTCAATTTTCAAATTGGCAGCGCTGAAACGGTCGGCACTGAAACGTCCGTGCCCCCCCCCCCCCCCTCCATTAACCGCCACCACGGCCACCATTTGCCCTCCGGCGACATTCAACACCCTCCCGCCGGCGCTCCCCGCTTATGCCCTTATGCCCCCCTCCGCTTACATTTTTCTCCCCTCGAGGCATTCCGCCCTCCCACTCTCGTCGACCACCGGCAAATCATTCCACATTCATTCTCGGGCAAAAATAATAGAAATAAAGCACAGCAACAGCAGAAGCCTAAGCACGGGGTGATCGATTTCGTGTTCACTCACTTAAACTAACCGCAGTAAAACCAATTATTATTTTTTTGGCTAATTATTTTTTTGGCATTTACAATTAAATTTTTGGAAAAATGGGGAGACATTAATTAATATTTATGATTTATTCAAAATTTTTTGGATAGTAAAATTAATTGAAAAACATTGTTTTCCGGAATTTTATGAAAATTCAACTTAAAAAAATTTATACGAGTAAAATCAAATGAAAAACTTTATTTTCCGGAATTTTCAAGTAGCAGCCGAAAATTTAAAAATTAATCTAAATCCATTCTATAAAATTTTTAATTGATAGAAAAACATCTTTTCGCCATGCCCATTTTTTTTTGTTTTTTTTTACAAATTTTTCCTGTCGAGAATAATGAAAAGTGCGAGAAGCATTAGCAGTTTCTTGAGCTCCTACAAAATAATTATTGTTGGGATTTTCCATTAGCAGAAATAATGCACATATTAATTTGATTATAAAACCCTTTTTAAAGTACTAATGGAATTCCCAACCCCAAAATTATTTTATTTTATATATTATTAAAATTAAAACAAATTCTATTGGAATAAATCATTAGTTTTAATATTATTTTTAAAATAAATTATAAATTTTTGAATATAAATTTATTTTTCAAATTTATGCAATATTTTGCACATTTTCAAGGGTAAAAATTCTCATTTCCCCCATTTAGTAAAATTTTTCTATATATTTTGTAATGTCTTGGCCTGATCTTGTCAACAACAATCTGATCGGTAAAATTATTAATTTTACCTATTTAATCCGTGAAAATTTTTTGTGAATTTTTCCAGGTACTGGACATGTTTCTAAGGCTGCAATTTGTGGCTTGGACGGTTCCATTTGGGGAAAATCGGACAATTTCAATGTCAGGATTCAATTTAATTTTAATTTTATTATTAAATTACAAAAATTTTTTGGAAGCAACTCGTCCCCCCCCAGTGAAAAATTCAAAAAATTTTAAACATATTTTTCAAAAAAAAAATCTTAACATTTTTATAAGAAAATTCAAGAAAAAAATTTTGAAAAATTTTTCTAGCATTTTTTTCTAAATTTTTTTATGAATTATTAAGTATTTTTCAAAAAAATTTCCAAAAAATTGCAGAAAAATTTTATTTCTTTGAAATTTTCTTATAAAATATTTCACAACTTTTTTTGAAAAATTTCTGAGTTTGAAAAGTTAGAAAATTTTCGCGGGGGGGGGGAATGAAGTGGACCCATTTTTCATTTAACTAAATTTTACTTGCTTCAGCATTGCAAATTTTTAAATATTTTTAAATATAAATTTATTTTTATTTAAGTTGGATGCCACGGAAGTAACGGCAGCGATGAACGGACTGAAGCAGGTTGTCGTAATTTAAAAATGAAAACCCAAATCATTAATTAAAATTTTAGCCGGATGCTGTGCTCGCTTCTGGACTTCGTTTCGAAGGAGAAAAGTTAGAAAAAATGCGCCAAACATTTGGCGCCGGACAATGGGCGCCAACTTATACTTTTTTTTATAAGATAAGCAAATTTCGAACAAAATTTTTGCTTTTAATTAGACGCTCTTCATTTCGAATGAGAAAAATTCGAAAAAAGGGCGCCGGACAAATGTGCGCAAAGCGCCAGCTTAGCCTTTGTGCTTTTTTCCAAAGACAATACCAAATTCGGTAACAAAATTTTCAAAGAAAATAATAGTTGGCGCCGGTTGAGTCCCAGGCGACGTTTTTAAAAATAAGAATTTGTTTAAAAAAAATTTTCCTAGATTTTTTGTTCTGCAAGCGGACACGGATCGGATTATCGGTGTGTTTAAATAAGAAATTAATTAATTTTTTAATTTATTTTATTTAAGGCAAAAAGATGGCCACCGGGTTCTTCATTTACAAAACGGGCAAAGGTGAAAAATTACTGTGAAAAGGAAAATAAATTTTGTAAATTTTATTTATTAAATTTGATAAAAAACAATTTAAAAAGTAAAATTGCATAAATAGAAAAAAGCAAAAAATTTTATTTTTAAAAACCATCAAATCAAAAATTCTGCTTATAACTTTGCTTTAAAGCAACCAAATGTTTAATTCTTGAGTATCATTCGATAGCCCACACTATTCTCTATTAGCCTGCTAAATTTCAAAAAATTTCGTTAAATTAAAAAAATAGTTATAGCAAAAATGTTAAAAAAAAACAAAAGTTTTGAGTCCATCTACCATAACTTTTTGAAAGCCCAATGAAATTTTTTGAAATTTTGAAGGCTAATAGAGAAATTTAGGGCTATCAAATAATGAAATAAAATTTGGTTGCTTTTGAGCAAAGTTAAGTAACCTCATAACACACCATCAATTACACCATGCTAATTCATTAAACGGTTCTTAATTAATACCTCTAATATTATTATTTTTTTAGCTTTCATCATTTCAATCTATGAGGGTGGTGTTCAGCCCGAAATGTAACTAAAAATTATAAAAAAAATTTAAAGTTTTCCATTTTTTAATTTAAAATTTATTAGGTGTTCAAAAACGACTGGTGCCTTGGCTGACTATTTCCGAAGCATTAACTACTGATCGATCGGATCGACCATTTGTGTGACCCAAATCCATATTTTTGTAGTGCCTGATATTCATAAAAGCACATCGAATTAGCCTTCCCCGTCACTAATTGTCCCTAATTGATTTGATGCTATTAAAGCCAATTAACTGATTGATGAATGATCATCTAATTGACTATAATTAATGCTTTTAAATGCCATCCCCATCCACCGTTGTTAATAATAATAAAAATAATAAATGTATTTGAAATTAAGCTTTTCATTAAAAATATTTTTTTTTTTTGTAGAATTTCAAACAAAATCGGCGCCGACACACCTGCTGGGAAAATGCGAAAATTGAGCCAGGGCCCAAAACAGAGGGATGTGCCAAATTTTAGATTTCGACATTTTCGTTTGTCAAAGTTTTTCAATCGACCCCATTTGGCAGGCAGATTTTGGCATAATACTGAATCATCTCTTTCATATTTGAAATTTACATTGTTTTCCGGATTTTATGAAAATCAAATTAAAAAATATACCGAGTAAAATCAAATGAAAAAACTTTGTTTTCCGGAATTTTCAAGTAGCAGCCGAAAAATTTAAAAAAATTTAAATCCATCAGTATAAATTTTTAAATTGATAGAAAACATCTTTTCGCCATGCCCATTTTTTTTTTGTTTTTTTTTTACAAATTTTTTCTGTCGAGAATAATGAAAAGTGCGAGAAGCATTAGCAGTTTCTTGAGCTCCTACAAAATAATTATTGTTGGGATTTTTCCATTAGCAGAAATAATGCACATATTAATTTGATTATAAACCTTTTTAAAGTACTAATGGAATTCCCAACCCCAAAATTATTTTACTTTATATATTATTAAAATTAAAACAAATTCTATTAGAATAAATCATTAGTTTTAATATTATTTTTAAATAAATTATAAATTTTTGATTTTAATAATTTATTTTTCAAATTAATGCAATATTTTGCACATTTTCAAGGGTAAAAATTCTCATTTTCCCCCATTTAGTAAAATTTTTCTATATATTTTGTAATGTCTTGGCCTGATCTTGTCAACAACAATCTGATCGGTAAAATTATTAATTTTACCTATTTAATCCGTGAAAATTTTTTGTGAATTTTTCCAGGTACTGGACATGTTTCTAAGGCTGCAATTTGTGGCTTGGACGGTTCCATTTGGGGAAAATCGGACAATTTCAATGTCAGGATTCAATTTAATTTTAATTTTATTATTAAATTACAAAAATTTTTTTCTAAGCAACTCGTCCCCCCCCCAGTGAAAATTCAAAAAATTTTAAACATATTTTTCAAAAAAAAATCTTAACATTTTTATAAGAAAATTCAAGAAAAAAATTTTGAAAAATTTTTCTAACATTTTTTTCTAAATTTTTTTTATGAATTATTAAGTATTTTACAAAAAAATTTCCAAAAAATTGCAGAAAAATTTTATTTCTTGAATTTTCTTATAAAATATTTCATAACTTTTTTTGAAAAATTTCTGACTTTGAACAGTTCAAAAATTTTCGCGGGGGAGGGGGGGACGAAGTTGACCAGGGATGCACGAAATTTCGTGTCGTTTTCGTTTCGGCCTTCATTTTCGGCACTTTTTGAGTTTCGTTTTCGTGTTTCGTTTTCGTCCACTAAAGTTTTTTCGTTTCGTTTTCGATTTCGATTTTCAAAATTTTGTTTTTCGTTTCGTTTTCGTGTGCGAAAATTTTTTTTTTGAAGTTTTCGTGCATCCCTGAAGTGGACCCATTTTTTCATTTAACTAAATTTTACTTGTTTCAGCATTGCAAATTTTTAAATATAAATTTATTTTTATTTAAGTTGGATGCCACGGAAGTAACGGCAGCAATGAACGGACTGAAGCAGGTTGTCGTAATTTAAAAACGAAAACCCAAATCATTAATTAAAATTTTAGCCGGATGCTGTGCTCGCTTCTGGACTTCGTTTCGAAGGAGAAAAGTTAGAAAAAATGCGCCAAACATTTGGCGCCGGACAATGGGCGCCAACTTATACTTTTTTTTATAAGATAAGCAAATTTCGAAGAAAATTTTTGCTTTTAATTAGACGCTCTTCATTTCGAATGAGAAAAGTTCGAAAAAAGGCTCCAAACATTTGGCGCCGGACAAATGGGCGCAAAGCGCCAGCTTAGCCTTTGTGCTTTTTTCCAAAGACAATACCAAATTCGGTAACAAAATTTTCAAAGAAAATAATAGTTGGCGCCGGTTGAGTCCCAGGCGACGTTTTTTAAAAATAAGAATTTGTTTAAAAAAATTTTCCTAGATTTTTTGTACTGCAAGCGGACACGGATCGGATTATCGGTGTGTTTAAATAAGAAATTAATTAATTTTTTAATTTATTTCTTTTAAGGCAAAAAGATGGCCACCGGGTTCTTCATTTACAAAACGGGCAAAGGTGAAGAATTACTGTGAAAAGGAAAATAAATTTTTAATTTGATAAAAACAATTTAAAAAGTGAAATGCATAAATAGAAAAAAGCAAAAAATTCTATTTTTAAAAACCATCAAATAAAAATTCTGCTTATTACTTTGCTTTCAAGCAACCAAATGCTTAATTCTTGAGTATCATTCGATAGCCCATACTATTCTCTATTAGCCTGCAAAATTTCAAAAAATTTCGTTAAATTAAAAAAATAGTTATAGCAAAAATGTTCAAATTTTTTTTGAAAGCCCAATGAAATTTTTTGAAATTTTGAAGGCTAATAGAGAAATTTAGGGCTATCAAATCTTGAAATAAAATTTGGTTGCTTTTGAGCAAAGTTAAGTAACCTCATAACACACCATCAATTACAACATGCTAATTCATTAAACGGATTCGTAATTAATATCTCTAATATTATTATTTTTTTAGCTTTCATCATTTCAATCTATGAGGGTGGTGTTCAGCCCGAAATGTAACTAAAAATTAAAAAAAAATTAAAATTTTCCATTTTTTAATTTAAATTTAGGTGTTCAAAAACGACTGGTGCCTTGGCTGACTATTTCCGAAGCATTAACTACTGATCGATCGGATCGACCATTTGTGTGACTGTGACCCAAATCCATGTTTTTGTAGTGCCTGATATTCAAAAGCACATCGATTAGCCTTCCCCGTCACTAATTGTCCCTAATTGATTTGATGCTATTAAAGACAATTAACTGATTGATGAATGATCATCTAATTGACTATAATTAATGCTTTTAAATGCCATCCCCATCCACCATTGTTAATAATAATAAAAATAATATAAATTTATTTGAAATTAAGCTTTTCGTTAAAAATCTTTTTTTTTGTTTGTAGAATTTCAAACAAAATCGGCGCCGGCACACCTGCGCTGGGAAAATGCGAAAATTGAGCCAGGGCCCAAACCAGAGGGGTGTGCCAAATTTTAGATTTCGACATTTTCGTTCGTCAAATTTTTCAATCGACCCCATTTGGCAGGCAGATTTTGGCACAATACTGAATCATCTCTTTCATATTTGAAATTTTAGTGCCAAATTTATCAGGATTTCAAGATTTTGAATCTATGCAAACTGAAAATGCGCTATAAGTTCACAAAGTTTATTACTAAGTATAAAATCAAATCAATCAGGTTACAAAACAGCGAAAAAAAGCCAGAAACATTTATTTTTGCCAATCTTTCTACAGTAAAACTACAACGAAACGCCAACTGGCAACAATTTGAAAAATTTTTAAATAAAAAAAGTTTGCTGAATCCGATGACATTCATAAAATTATTCCGGGTCAGGCATACTGTATTAAAGCTGTTCCGAGTCTGTATTTTTCGAGGAGACACAACTGTTTGAAAATGCTTCTTCAATCAGCTAAAGGCTTAATTCTCTCATCCTCCTCTGCCTGGCTTGTATTTTTCTTTTCCTCTCCACTTATGCCTTTACTCTCATCCGATTTGTCTGCTTCTCTGGCCAATCTCCCCAAACTGCGCACTCTCTCCATCCTTTTTTGCGGATCTCTGCCGATGTCGTCTCTGTCTGCTTCTATGACTAATCTCCCGAAACTTCGCACTCTCTCCATCCTTTTTTGTGGATCTCTGCCGACGCCGTCGTCTTTGTCTGCTTCTCTGGCCAATCTCCCCCGACTGTTCACTCTTTTCATCCGTTTCTCTGGGTCTCCGCCGATGTCATCCAATGCTCCACGTATGTCCTTGACCATTATCTCAATCCACAGATCATTTCGGTCCACCGTGATGAAGCGGGACACCGCCCCAGTGAAGGGGCGCAGAATGCCGGTTGATCGGAACCCGCGCCGCTTGTAGTATCTTTAAAAAAGCCTTATCTTAAATGTTGATTCCAATTTCTCTGGATTTTTACTTTTTATATTTTTTAAAATTAATTATTTTTTGGAATTATTTTAAAATTGATCATCTTAACCAGTCTAATAGTTCTGAAATCAAATTTTAATAAGTGGCACGGCAAAAACAGGCTAATAGGCTTAAAGGAGACTCATTTTTTTTGTTTTGTTTGAATTTTTTACGTTTTTTGAAATTTTTTATTTATTTTTAAAATTAATCGCCGAGAGTGTTTTATGGGCAATTATTTATTAATTAATTACGGCAATTCATTAATTACCTCTGCAACCGTCCCATGCCCGCCTTTAACTCGGACAAACTACCGCCAACATCCAATTGCATCTCGTCACTGCCCCACACAATTCGGGCATAGCGTTCAGCAACAGTCAACAATCGTTTGCCAAGTCCGGACGCTTGGAAAAAGGGATGGACAGCGAACATGCCGAAATATGCCTTAAATTGCGGCATTTATAATTGATAGAAAAACAAAACAAAAAAAAAATTATGATAATAATTGATAATTAACTGAATTTTAAAATTCGTGAATGGTTTTGAAAAAATTTATAAAAAAATTTTTCTTTTCCGAAATAGGCTTAAAATGCATTTAAATTAATTAGGAAAAAATCATTTTGATTGACAAATGGATAATTAATTAATTGAGGTGAGAAAACTTAGGTTTGAAATTTATTTCTTGAAGAATTTGGAAAAATAATTTTTAAATGTGTTTTTTTCGAGAGAAAATTTTATGGATTTACATTATTTTCTAAAAGTATAAAAAATTGTTTAGTATTTTTTCCATGGGATATTTATTTTTTCGTAAAATTAGAATAATTTAGAAAAACAAATATTAAAATATGAGTTTTATTTTTTTGTTACATTCATGTGAATTTTCTAATGATTTTTATACCGTGTTTTTGCAAATAATAAACAATAATTATTTTTCGTAATAACAGAATAAATACTTCCACAAATAATAGAATTTGTAAAAAAGAAAATTTCGAAGAAATCCTTTAAAAAATTTAAAAATTAATGAAAATTTTAGGTTTTTAGATTCAGTAGAGGGGGGCGGGGGAAGATCTGTTCGGAATTAATTAGCCCACCCTAATGGAATTAATTAGCGCATCCTAATGGAGAATTAATTAGCACACCCTAACCCACCGCGGTTTTGCTTTGTCGATACAGTTGAAAGCAGGAGATCAACCGCTTTCGTCCGCTTCGGTCCCGCGTTTCGCCCACCAAAATCACGCGCGTGCCGTCGAACAGGTCGAGCAGCATGGACTTGCAATGGTTGTAGTCCGTCTTCTTCACCTCCTTCAGTTTGGAGCCCGCGAGAAGGTCGGCACGCAACGGGTCACGCATGTAAGCCGGTTGCGCAAATGTGATGATCTCGTCCACGTCGGATGGCCGAGCTTTTCTGATCACGATCGGCGGTGCGAAATTTTCCATCCTCAGCGTGCCGATATAGCCTAATTGGAGGGGGGGGGGGCGGCATTTTTTGGACGAATCAGATTAGTTTGATAAGACTATTGTTATAATGTTAAACTAATTTGATTAGATTATGGTATTTTTTAAAAGCAAAAGGTAAAATATGATTTAAAATACAAAAACAAAAAAAATAGTGGGTCGGAGTCGCCACACAATTCGGAATGTTCAAAATTTTCGTTTTCCGGCATGTAACACATGCCCATAATGGAATGCCGGTTTCAGAAATTTTTGAGGGCGTCGCCACACATCGGAGACTCTCGGAATCTTGACGCGTTCGAACCAGAATTTAACAATTTTTTAGGCCTTTGCCATCCCAGCAGAGTCTCGACCTGCTGCTGTCCTCCCGTGGATTCGCATTTTTTTTTCATTTTGGCATTTTTCCATCCTTTAGCGCTAATCTTGACAGTGAAATCCCGCTCCCTGAACTCCAATCTCGAGCTCATGCGTTTTGGGCTTTTCCGTCCATGACCTTGACGTCCCGGAACCAGATTGCTTATCTTTCAGTGTCTTTCCCGGGCGCTCTAACCACGCAAAGCAACGTGCCAAACCCAATTCCCGACTTTTTGGATTTGACTTTCCAAAATGCCGATAATCAAACGCTTCAATTGCCGTACTGGTTGGTAGCACACATGTACAAATATTTTGACCATTGAAAAATGGAAACAGTGCCATTGTTAATCAATCACCTTCAATAGTGCCCGGACTTGTTGTTTTCACTGCTGCGGCACTCATTGATCGCTGCGCGACCGGCTTGGCCACCCTCAATTCACTGGCAAATTTGGCCGATTTCGATTTAAACTCGGGCTTTTCGCCTCGATCTGCTGCAGCTGGTGGTGCTGTACCATGTTGTTGTTCTTGTGTTTTCTAATTTATGTGTAAGAAAAATGCGTATGTAAATCCGCCAAAATTGGCAAAATTTTATTTTGTGAGATTTTTTTGTCACTTTATTTTTTTTGATTTTTTGGAAATTTTTAGTTTCAAAAAGGCTAGAAAAATTGGAATTTAATTTGAACAAAAATTTCTGAGTATTCTCATTTTCTGTCCGAAAAAAAAACAAGTCGAGAGAAGCTAAATTAATTAATTTATTGTTTTTGGCCCACTTTTTGGCCTTTTGGACCATTGTTCGGCGATGCACTCATTAAACTATGGTAAAATGAAAAAATGGCAATTAAAATGATTAGAAACATTAAATATATTTTTAAATCTGAATTTTAATAAAATATTTTATTTAATTTTAATAAAAGAAGGTGGAATAATTAATAGTTTGGCCATGCATCGAAATAAGACAAAATCAAATATGTATGCCGGAAATGAGAAGAAAAAATTGGTTAGTTTAGGCTAAAAAAGTTAAAATAAATTTTAATTAATATTTTTTGTTTAAACGAAACTTGAGTTTTTTTTATCTTTTTAGTTTTTTAGGTTCGGGAATGAAAAAAAAAACCGAAAAATAAGAAACCTAGCTTAACAACAAAACAGCATCAAAAAAATATTTATTTTATTCATTCTTTTTTCTTTTTTATTTATTTTAAATATGTAAAATATTTATTTTTTCATTCCTGTTTTCTTTTTTATTTATTTTAAATATGTAAAAAGTGAAAGAATACTGCCAATATTATACATTCCTTGATGACATCAAGCCTACTTATATATTATATTGCTAGGCTGTTTACAATTATAAATTATATGTGTATGCGCATAGATACGCATACACGTAAAAACATGGGTAATAAAAACATATTTATTTTGCCTCTCTGTTTTGGTGGGAAAATTTGTTTGGTCCTTCATAATGAAGATTTTATTTGTCCAATTAATTTCCGGGTAATTAATTTGTGCTGGTGAGAGCGTGCTCGTGCCACGTATATTTGACATAATATTTATTAAAATTTTACATATACAATAATAACAAATAAGAAGAAAAACAACATGTTTTTAGCTATGCCATGTTTTTGAAAAGAAAATTTCGAAATAATATTTATTAAATTTTAAGCATTGGGTATAATATTACCCGAAACACACCCCCAAAAATCGTTTTTTTTTTTCTTCAAAAAATTTCCAAAAAAAAATTAATTAAAAATTCATTTAATTGTTTTAAGTGCAACATGGGACCCGATCGTACCAGGGTTTTTTTTCCGGTTCTTGGTACTGAGTCATTTTTTTTCAGATTTTTTCCATGGAAATTTGTGGTTTATACGTTAAATTATCGACTCATTGTCAGTACCAAGAAAAGAAAAAAAATTCCTTCACATCCATGCCTGGTTCGTACGTGCCCTAATTAGAAAAAAAATTAAATAAAAATTTTTTAGATTTTAAATTTGCTAAATTTGATCGTCACAATTCGGGTAGCATTCGCCCACTTCAGGCTCCGATAAATGTGCATGAATTCGCGCCTTTTTTGGAAAACCGTTTGCCGAACTCTTTTCAATTGCGGCTAATTGCTTTCGGACTGCATCGATAGAAATTCTCTAAAAATTTAAAAATATTTTGACAAATCTGCTGAGGGCAACTCGGCTCCAGGGACAAATAGGCTTTTAGGACTGACAACTCACAATGGGAAAAAAAAAATCAAAAATTCTACTTTTAAAAAAATAAATGAAAAATAAGGGCTCTCAATTTGAAAAATAAAAATTTAAATTTAAAAAAACGCTAGCTTTTTCAAAAATCTAAGTTTTTCGCAATTCAAAAGAAAATACAAATAAATATTTTAAAAAAATCTACCTTTTAAAAGAAAAATCTTTAAAAACCCTTTTTTAAATTTAAAAAAAAAATTTTTCAACGAAAATAAAAATTTTTATTGAAAAATGGATTTCATCATCATCTAGTTGAGTTGATTGGTCCTGACGCAATTTTGAAAATAATTATAAATTCAATTTGAATAATTATAAATCAATTTTTAAATCACTTTATTCAATTTTGCACCTTATCGGCCCGCCAATTCCATCCCAAATAGCCGTCAGTGCATTCGGAAGCATTCGGCACTTTTTCAAATGGTGATTGCCATCCATTAAAATTTATGTTCATTGCCTTCCATCCTTGAAAATAGGAAAATTGACAAAGTTGAGCCTTCTTGTGCCCTGAAAAATGCTTAATTTATCTAAAAATTTAATTTCGATGACAGGCGCCTATCGGTGTCACCCAGGCCCATAGCCAAACAAAAATTCGGAGGGCGTAATCCGAAGAATTTTTTTTGACAATTTTCAAATTTTTTTTCAAAATTTTTGCGTTTCAAAACTAAGCTAAAAATATTATTTTTAATTTTTAGCCAAAATACTTTTGCAAAAAAATATTGAAATCCTATAAATCCGATCTTTATTATGCCATAAACAAAAGTGGATAGACGATCAATTCTACACAACTGCTGATCATTTTCTCCAAAATTTTTTGCGGCACATTTTAGTGCTTCCCTTAGAATTCTTATAAAAATTCTTGCCAAAATCTACAAAAGTTGGCAAAATCTGCTAAATAAAGTGGTTAATCCTGGGGAAAGTGGATTTGACAAATCCGAATTTCCATGGTCAATTTTTTTTTTACCGTGTAACATGAAATCATTTTCAGCCCATCCGTCCGAAGTGATGAACCAATCGCGGCAAAAGCCGTGTGCCCTTCTCAAAATGCGCAATTTTGGGGCCCAAATTCGTTGAGCGCCTTTTTTAGTAATTTTTTTTCATCAATTTCCTCTCATTAATTAATTGGCTAATTTAGTAAAAATTTAATTATATTTTATTAGCGATGGAATTTTTAAAATCGGATTTACAACTGTACCCAATGCCGAACGAACACAAGTCGTATATGCCATCAGTGTGTCATAATTTTCTGATCGTTGCCAATATTTTGTGCAGGCCTTAATATGCATTTTTGTTTTATTACATTGTCACATAAACAGTAATTCCTAAAATACAGTATACTACAGTCTCACTACATTTGAAAAATAAATCTTCTGAGGCATATTTTTTATAGGAAATTCGATATATTGAAATATTCTTTACATTAATCTCGATGTTGGCATTCGGTAGAACAGTTTTCAGAATGTGCAGCTAAAAAAAAATTATATTGTTTTCTTTTGGGGTTTTCAGTTTTTTCCTAAAGAATTTGTTTTTTTTTTTTTGATTTTTTAAATTTAATCATTTAAATTTAATTAATGAATTATTAGAGCTCGGCATTTTGAAAAAAAAAACATGGACTTGAATTCAGGAGTTGGACTTCGATTTCCTGGACAAAAATCCAGGTCCAGGAATTCCAGCTTGTCATAGCTTGGATTTTTTTAAAGATATTTTCCAATAAATCCACGTTTTTCGTGCCTAACATTGGACCTGGATTTTTTTTTCATATTCGACATGGACCTCGGTTAAATGATAAGATGATAATCCACAATATCTCGTTTTCCCTTAATTAATTACTTGTAATGCGCCATTATCTGCGCTTGAAAATTTGGGCAGTGAAAATTCCATGTTGGCCCAATCCATCAAAAATTTTTGCGCAAATGGCGTATTTTTGACCTGCAACACAAAAAAGGGACCCACTCACCAGTAATTAATTAATGAATTGCCAACCAAATAATTGCCGGACACAATTTCCCAATTAAAAAAGCGCTCATAAAAAATCAGATCAACACGATCATCAATCCACTTAAAATGGTAGAACATTATTAATGAATAAAAAAATAAATAAATATATTACTTTTTAAAATATCAAATTAATATGCCAAAAAAATAATAATTATAAAATTTTATGAAGAAATATTAGAAATATAAACATTTTGGAAGCGTCAATTAATAAAATAAACAGAAATAATTGAAAGTTTTGGTGAAAAAGCTTCGAGAATAGAGCATTTCAATTAAGGATTGGTGCCGTTAGAAATGGCAAATCCGGCAAATCTTTTAAAGGATTTTGTTTCAGTTACAATAAAATTTAAAAATATTGTCCAATTATTTTTTGTTTAAAAAATTTAATTGAGGTTGCGACAAATAACCTGGGGCTTTAGATTATTTTTTTTATTAAAGGCTTTACAATATTTTTAAATAGTTTTTTTTCTTTGGCATCTAAATGCAACAATCTTGGTATCATTCGAAAGCTCTTAACATGTTCTATTAGCCTTACAAAAAAGGAAAAGATTTTCAAGGCTAGAAAAAACTTTATTAATAAAAAACTTTAAAATTTCGACTTTTCGAATATTCATGTATAACTTGTTTGGTAATTGTCTAATCGCGAATCAATAGCTTAGAAAAGGCTTCTAAACACATTAAGTTTTCGAATGATACCAAGATTGTTTGGATTTGCATGCCAAAGAAAAAAGCTATAGTGGAAAAACGGGCTGGCGCCGAAACGCCAGCGCCGAAACGCAGTGGACCCGGACATACACTAAGAAAATAAAAACTTACTTGAAAAATAGGAAAAAAAATTAAAAATTAAAATATAAAAACATTTTTATTTCGAGCGGTTTTTTTTTGACCTCTTCAATGCAATGGTTTGGGTTCACAACACCAGTATCTGCATCCAACACCAACAACCAATCTGTGTCCGGCAAATAAGCAGAAGCGAGGCAATGCTTACGGAAAAAAAGCTGCAAATATTTATTCAAATTAAATAAAATGTAAAAATATATTTTTAAAATTATTTTTCCTATGTTTGAGATGGGAAATTCTAAAAAAAAAAAACTGTCTTAGCTAAAAACCAAAGTTGAAAATCCTCGAAGGGAAAATTTTAATTTTAATCCTGAGTAAAAAAAAAAATGTGAAATTTAATAGATATTTACATAATATTAGTGCTGCTCGAGAGTCTCGCTCTCAACAAAAGTCTCGGGTTTTTGGTTGACCGCCATCCTCATTTTAATGTATGGTTTTTCAATGTTCTTCGATGTTAATCTAGGCCGACATACAATCACTTTTTCCGATTGGGTATAAACAAGAATTTTGCTTTTAATTAAAAAAATATGCATTTTTAAAATTTAATTTCGTGAACAAATAAAAAACACTAATGAGCAGGAAAAAAAATATATTTTATTAATGGGTGGAATTATTAGAAAATTTTTTATTAACCAATGTTGGAAGAATTTTTAAAATAATTTTTATTGAATCATCCAAATTAAAAAAAAAAAAATTCCGGACTGACTCCTGAGTCGAAATTTGTCGATTTTTTATTGAGTCTCTCGGTTTCGTTCTCGAGTCTCGGCGTCAATACCCGGCTTCGGTATCGGTTCTCGAGTATCGGAAAAGTTCGACTCTCGAGCAGCAACAAATATTTACTGTACAGTACTTGTTTGTGTTGGACACAGTATTTCTTGGCACGAATGTCTTCGGTCAAATCAAGGCGCATAAATGTGTAATTTGTACTCCTCAAATAGCACTCCAACGAGCTTTGAGCCACCCCATAATAACTGATCATTTTAAATAATATATCTTTTTTTTTTTTATTTGTATTAATTATAATTTTTTAAGCATTTTATTGAAAAGCTAGGTAAATTTTGTAAAAAAAAATTGGCCAAACGGAAGACAAATCCGGAAATATTATATATATATAATATATATATATATATATATATAATTTCTTTAAAAATTTTTTTTCTTCGTAATAAATTTTTATCAGTTTTTGAGCCACCCTTTAATAACTGAATTTTTTTTTATATTTTCTATTTGCATTATATAATTTTTTAAGCTATTGAAATGAAAAACTTGGTCCAAAAACATCAATGTTTTCGACTTTAGTCATACAAATTTGTAAATATTTTTCTTTAATTTAATGAATAAAAAAAAAATCAAATTTTCTGTAAAAATTTTTTTTTAAAATAATTATTTTCTTGCGCAGCATTTTTATGTATAAAATTGGGTAAATTTTTGAGAAAAAAAATTCGTAAAACGGTGGACAAACCCGGAAATATATATAGAAATTTATTTTATTTTCAACTCACTTTTCCAATGTTTTGTTCATATTTTGAACAAAAACCAGCACCATAATGCGTCCAAATTTGGGTGGACATTTGCCCATATTTTCCCTCGTTAAATATGGCGTTTTTGGCCCAATTGTCATGGCATTTGTTGGCAAAGTGTACAACAATTTATTGTTTGAATTTTTATTTTCTTCAACCGACGAAATTCTCAACGGACGATATTGGTGGAACAGTGTAATTAAGCACAAAATTGTTGAAAATGATCCAATGATAGCCAAATAAACAAATGTTGGCTTCATTTTTCTCATCATTTTCATGTCAGTGGGCTTAAATTTTAAAAAATGTAATTAATATGTCTGGGTATGTAAATAAAATTTTTAAAATTATCTTTTTTTGGACAAAATTTATTAGAAAAGGGTGAATAAGGAATAAAATATTATAAAAAGGAACAAAATAGCTTAAATAACAATTTATTTATTTTAAAAATTAATTTTGGAGACCGATTTTCATGATAACTTTTCAAAAAAAAATTCTTTTGAATTTTTGTTCAGAATTTTAATTAATCTCAAAAATATATTTTTAAAAAATGAAAATATGTTCGAATAAATTGCGAAATTTTTGAATTTTTTGGAAAATTTACTTAAAAAGCCTTTTAAAAAATAGCGAATATATACGGGAAAAAATGCAAAAGAGTTCAAAATACAAAATATATATATAAAAAAACCCGGAAATATGAAAAAATGGTAATACTATAGATGGTGGGCCCCCTTTTTGGAAGAAAATTTTTTTTGTTCGAAAAAGTCCTGAAAAGATGTTTATTAGGGTTTACTGGATCGGAGAACCCGAATTCAACGTTCGTTTTAACCAATTTCGAATCCCTGACCTGAATTCGAACAAAAAGTCGAAATTCAAAATTTTTAAAATTCTCACTTTTGTTCCTAAATTGACCAATATAAGCTAAATTTAGTCAAAAGGCATTGCAACATCATAAAACGGTCATTCTATACAGGTACGAACATAAAAGTGAATTTTAAAAATTTTTAATTTTCAACCTTTTTGTTCGAATTCGGGTCTGGGATTCGAAATTGGTCAAAATTAATGTTGGATTCGGGTTCTCCGACCCAGAAAACCCCAATAAACATCTTTTCATGACTTTTTAAAACAAAAAAATTTTTCTTTCAAAAAGGGGGCCCACCATCTATAGTATTACCGAAAAAATATATAAAAAAAAAGTGTCAAATTTTATTCGCTAACATAAAAAGAAAAGGTTTACTAATCTTCCGTTTTTGATTAAAAAAAAAACCTTAAAAAGTTTGACTTGAGAAAATCTGACCTAACCTATTCAAGAATTTTTTTCTCGACACTTTTGAAAGTTGGTAAAAATTTCTTGGTGCTTTTTTAGAGGATAGATCAGAGAATTATTTAAATGAAATAAAGCCAATCTTTTTTTTCTCAAGCTAAATTTTTTAATAATTTTTTAAATTTATCCAACTAAAGATAATTAATGTTACAACATAAAAGTTTATAGACCGATAAATTTAAATAAAAATTAAATACAAAAAAAAAATTGTTGAAAAATGTGGGATTTGCACGAAAACTCTCTGCTACAAATTTCAGAGATGTGGTCAATTTCGCTAATTGTTTTAAAGTACAAAACGATGACAGAAAAGTGGGTTAATTGCGGAAGAATTTATTTTCAAAAGTTTTTTCTTTAGCTGAATTATCTAATGGAAGAAATTGTGTCAAATTTTTTAAATTTATGATTAAAATTAAATAATTTTAATTTTTACATTCATGAATTTTATACTCACAAATTAGTGATTAATAGGATTATAAGTTGTATGTACTAAAAAAATGTCAAATATACGCATAAAATATGCCCTAAAAAACCGAAAAATATCCAAATAAATATGCCTTAAAAAGTGCAAAAAATGGGTTCGAACCCTCAAAAAAAAATGCCAAAAAATTGTCTAAAAATTAAGAATTGACTTTAAAAACAAGTACCAAGAAACGGAAAAAATTCCGTCACATCCCTAGTTCGTAGGTGCCCTAATTTAAAAAAAAATAAAATTTTTTAGATTTAAAAAAAATTTTTTTTTTTAATTAAAAAAAATCTTTAAATTTGGATTGTCACAATTTGGGTAGCACTCGCCCACTTCAGTTCCGATAAATGTGCATGATGGACAATTCGACTTAGGACAGACAACCCAGCTATGGGAAAAAAATCAAAAATTCTATTATTTGGAAAAATAAAATAGACGGCTATAGATTGTAAAAAAAAAAGGAAAATTAAAAAAAAAACTAGTTTTTTAAATAAGTTTTATTCTTAGATGTTAGCCTCCAAAATCTGTGGCGCTTACACCAATTCCGAAGGATTACCGATTATTTATTTTTTTAGTTTTCAGTCCCAATAATTTTTTGGTTTGGGACGAATAAATATAAGAAAAATATAACAATAAATGATTTTGTATTCAAAATAAATTTCATAAATACCTATTCTAAATCAGAAACGCAGAACGATATAAAATTATGGGGAAGAACCACACAGTATGTCTATAAATAATTGTTAATTATCACATTTCTACAGCATTTATATCACAATAATTGTTGGCACAATAATATATCCATCTATTCTTTCTCTTCTCTCTCTCTCTCCTCTGTTCTCACAAGCCTTTGTTGTAATAGACCAATTCAGGCACTGGCACATTTTTGGCGACAAATTTCTGACGAATTTTTTCCTGCAATTCGGGCTCCAACTGTGCCACCTGAAAACCCATAAAAAATTATTATTTTAATTTCTGTTTTCAAATTTTCAAAAATCCACCTTCATTGGACTAAGCTGTGGGAACACTGCGCAACCCAACGGTATCGTAAAAGTGAGCAGAAATCCGCATACTGCCGCCTGAATTAACGGAGAAAGCCAAGGACGTGCGCGGAACCATTGCTTCTGATCAAGGCGATTGATCAGTATTGGAGTGCAAACTGCGAAATTGGGAAATGATTTAATTGGGGCAAAAAATTCAAAATTTTGGTAGATTTTGTCCAAAAAAAACAAATTGGTGCCAATGGAATTTAAAATCCTTAAAATTGTGCCATTCTCTCACCCATCCCCGGCGTGACCATAGCAATCCGACAGAAGACCACTTGTGGAACTGCTATCCATGCCAATTTGCGACTTTGGCCCAACGGCACACCATTTGCATCAACCACTTGGACACCGTCGAGAAATTCCCTGTAAAAAATGTTGAAATTCAAAAATGCATTTGTTTTTTTTTTGTGCCGCACTTTCGTCGCATCATCGGAATGTTGACACAATTTGCAAATGCAACGGCGGCGAATGGCACCAGGCGACCCCAAATTGGTGGCATTTTCTGCAAAAATAGGGGGAAAAGTAGAAAAATTGAAAATTTGTTGGTAGAGGTACAGAATCCGAACCGTTACTGCACGATTTAGTCCCAGAGCTACGCCCGTTGCACCGCCTGAAAATGGGAAACGTTTTAAAAAAAACAGGCCTAGAAAAAAAAATTTTCCAACCGGTGGCCATCACATACGCCTGCAACAGTTGCGAATTGCTCAACGCATCGCCCGAACGGTTGGAGTAATTGGTAATTGCGTTGAAAGTCTGAAAAAATCATGGAAAAAAGAAATTTTCTGAAATTTTTTTTATCCACCTGGTTGACGAATTGCCAGCCAAAAACTGCAGGGGTTGACCTGAAATTTTTAAAATTAAATTTTGGCAAGGCGAAAATCCGAATTGTAAATAAATGAAAAACGCTCTACTGACTTGTAGAAAGTGAGCATACCGCCAAGGCTGAAAATTTTCAAAAAAAATTTTTTTTCCAAAATTTTGTTTGGCACAAACGCACATTAATGTGACGACCGGCACTCGTGCACTCATTCGTCCTAACAGCAACACCTTTTCACCAGTGTCTGGATGGAATGCCGAGTCGTACAAATGTTTGGCACGCCACAGCTCATCGACGGACAAATTGTCGGAGTAATTGCCTGTCCTGGAAAAAATGAGTTAAAACAAAGAATTTCAGGGCTCACTCAAAATTCACTAGGATTTTAAACGAAATTTTCCAGGTAGGGTTGACAAGACTGAAAAATTAATTTTTTGAGAGTAATAGTCCGCCTGAAAACAACGGAATTCCAAACATAAAAATCACTAATCAAATGAAAAACCAAAAAGATTTCACAAAAATCGTAGGGATGTAAATAAGGTTCTAGTCGGTTTTATGCGTCCCATGTCATATTATGCGTCCCATGAATGACCATCCCCAGTTTCTTAGGCCATAACTTTTTTCTTACTTGGTCAATACCATATTCTTGGTACCAAGCGAAAGATAAAAGTCTCGAGATTTTATAAATGCAAGAAAAGAGCAAATACCGGCATTAAAGAAGAAATTACATTGAAAAATACGAAATTCAACTTTTCCGAGTAGATTTTTTTGTCTATTGCCTTTAGCTAAAAATAAAGTTATACAAAAGCTTCTATAGACCTTAAGCTTTAGTTTAATACCAAGAAAATGGGTATTGACCAAGTAAGAAAAAAGTTATGGCCTAAGAAACTGGGGATGGTCATTCATGGGACGCATAATCTGTCATGGGACGCATAAAACCGACTAGAACCATAAATAATGCCATTCTTTGGACACCCACTCGTAATCGGTGACGATTTTGCGACTGTTTTCCAATTGATGGTTCGATGCCAAAAGGTTCAGTGGGTTGACCACGGTGAAGAAGTGCGTTGCACGGCCACTGAACGTCGATTGGTCCCAGCGCGGCTTCGAAATGTCCGGCTTCACTTGTGCGTCTTTGACCAACATTCCCTGCGTCGTTGTCGCTTAACTTGCAAAAAAAAATGAAAGAAATTTTTTTTTTTTTGAATTTTTTCTAGGCTTCGAAATTTTTTTTAGAGAAAATTAGGTTTTTGTTTTTGTCAAAAACATACCTAACGAAAATAAAATAATGGAAAAATTTTTTTTATTACAATTTTATGCAAGCTTAGAAAGGTGTTCAAAAAATGACCATTATGAAAAGAAATATGTCCTTAAATACTAGATTTTTTTTTCCGTGTTAAATCGTTTTGTAAAAACTGCCAATTTTACAGATTTTTCGAACTCATTATAATTTTTCTTAAATACAACCTAATTAAATAATCTTGGTAGCATACGATCGCTAGCGCTTGAATTGTTCTATTAGCATGAAAAATTTCAGTCAGTTTTCAGAATATTGTGACCAAAAATGCTTAAAAAATTGCTACAATTTTCTGAAAACTGAGTGAAAATTTTCTGAAATTTTTCAGGCTACTAGAGCAAGCCAAGAGCTATCGTATTATGATACCATACATATTTAATTTAGTTGTGTTTATTAAGAAAAGTTATGATTAGGGTCGCGACTTTTAGTGACGAAAAATCTCGAAATAGTTAACTAAAATAGTGAGTAAAAATGTCAAAATAGTGGCAAAAAGTCCGAAATAGTGATAAATAGTGACATAATTTTTAGCCAAAAATTAAGCAAAAATAATTTTTATTCCACTATTGCAATTGCAAATGACTAGGGCTGGAATTTTAAGGGAAAAAAAAACCAAAAATAGGTACCTAAACAAATAAGGTTTTAAAATTAAAATTCTTGCCAAGAAAATGCATTTTTGAGAAAATTTTTCATTTCTTGGGAGTGTATTTTTGACAAATTTTTGCGTCAATTTTTAGGGGTGTATTTTTCTGAAATTTTTGAGGCCGATTCTTAGGGGTGCATTTTTCGTTTTTATTGCATTTTTAATGAGAAATTTTCCAAAAAATATCGAAATAGTGAAAAAATGCCAAAATAGTGAATTTTCATATTTTAGTGACAAAATGCCAAAATAGTGAATTTTCACTATTTTAGTGACAAAGTGCCAAAATAGTGATTTCTAGTGACGGATAATGACGTCAGAATCGAAAATTTTTAATGCAGAAATGCGTTTTTTGAGCTCCTTTCTTCAAACCAATTGAGCAAAAAAAAAAAAAAATATCTTTTCACTAGAAATCGCGACCCTAGTTATGATTAGTTTTACTAGAAAAATCTGACAATTTTTACGAAACACCCTAGTTTTTTCTAGAATTCAAAATTATGGTTCAATAGGGAATTAAATTTGGATTTTGAGAGTTTATAATATGAAAATTTTCAGGTAATGGCTGTCTCAATTTTTGCTTTTTTTCCCCTACGTATCACGTCACATTTCACTCCCCCCCCCCCCCCCCCCCCCCCCCCCCCCCACCACGTGGTTGTCCCCCGCCGGTCCCGCTTTTGTCCCCCATTTCTTTCAAAGTTCATTTCATTTCTTCCACCGGAATATTTTCCGTTTAGTCAAGTGTCCTCCTCTCTCTTAAACTTCTTCATCCTGCTGTAAAAAAATGTAAAATATAAATTTTCTTGCCTTAATATTAAGGGCATAAATTTTCAGTCAGTCAACACTCGCAAAAAATTATTGAAATAAATGGAAAATTTTTCATAAATCAGACAGCAAAATTACCCCGGGATGCCGCCATTTGGCCCTTGAATGGCAAGGACGTCCTTGAAATTGAACCCTCTCACTTGAAACTTTGAAAATATCCTTGAATTTAAAATGTCATTGAAAATTAGCATTCCGATTTCCGGAAATTTTTAGGCATTGTGTGACTCCAACCCTGCGTATATTTTTCCGTGGTGGGTCGAAGGACAAAAAGTGCAAATTTGGCGAAGGACAAAAAGTGCAAAATTTGCTGACTTTTTGAATAAATCCACTCATAACTTTTCTTAGACGCAATCAAATTGTATAATCTTGGTATCATTAGATAGCCTTAGAGTTCTCTATTAGCCTGCCAAATTTCAAAAAATTTTATTAAGTTTTTCAAAAGTTATGACAATTTTTTCATTTTTTTGCCTAGAACTTTTGAAAAACTTAATAAAATTTTTTGAAATTTGGCAACCGAATAGAGAACTCTCTTAAGGCTATCGAATGATACCAAGATTGTACAATTTAGTTGCAACTAAGAAAGGTTATAAGTGGATTTACTCAAAAATTTAGCAAATTTTGCACTTTTTGTCCTTCGGCCTAGCACCATATTTTTCTTTTTTCTCTTACACTTGAAAATTTTAAAAAAGTCAACAAAAGGACGCGCGGAAGAAAGCACACAATTTTTGCCGCCGATTTCCATAAATAGCATAAATTAGCGGAGCGACAAAGAAAAAGGCCGCCCCTCTCTCCGTTTTATGCATAAATAATCGATTGTGTAAGCCACAGTGATGAGTGATCCCTGTCTGTTCCTTGTCATTTGTAAATTTGAGATTTGACTGTCAGAAAAAAATTTGTGGCGCCTAAGAAAACAAGAATTTTTCGTTGTTTGGACCAGGGATGGCACGGAATTCCGATTTCCGACATTTTTTGGGCCTCGGATTCCGATTTACGAAAATTTTTGGGACCTCGGAATGGCATCCCTGGTTTGGATGCGTAAAATGTGGAATAAAGCCTTATTTTTTGCTATATTTTTTCCTTCCCTTCCCCGGCCCCTCATCAGAGGAAGAACCACGTGGTTTTCTCAATTTTATTATGCATTATTCTTTTTTTTTTTTAAAGCATAAATGGCAGACCATGACAACGCTTTACATATACCTAAATTTTTTCTCTTAAATACTTTTTTTTTATTTTTCTTTATTTGGGTCACTTAATTACCGCTTTTCTGCCCCCTCCCCGAAAATTATTCGTTGACTGACGATTAAAAATATCAAATTTATTGATTTCAATGATAATTAGGATTCAATTTTCTATTAATCAATGTGCAATAATGAATGCATTTTGTTTCATTTTTTCATCAAAATTAAATTCGTAAATTATTAATTTTTGGGTTTTTATGTGCCTTTCCGACTTAATTTAACATTTTCTAAAACTCTGATTTTTAAATTTTTAAAAATTTTAAATTTTCGACAAATGTTCCCCTAAATTTATTCTTTTCGTCTTTTTTTTCAATTTGCATCTCTCAAATTGGTATAAAAAGGAAACGTTTTGTACAATTTTCATCATTTATTCACTCTGATGACCTTTTCCTTTTTCATTCCTCCTCATCTTCCCTATTTTCTTATCGCATCCCTTTTAATTTTCGTACTTTTCTTTTTAAAAAAAACATTTTCCTTGCTTTAATGAAAAACCACTAATCGAAATTAAAAAATAAAATATTTTGAGGCAATTTCGAAGTGAATCTTATCGCTTCAGCTCCAAAATTCGTTTTACAAAATTCTTGAATTTATTTTCTAATTTCTAAACAAACAACAAAAAACACAAATTCTTCTAAAAAATTAAAATTTCGGGACCTAAAAATTTACAAAAAATGAAAAATTCGGAAATTTCAATCGTTTTTTTTTTTGCAAGTTAAGCGACAACGACGCAAGGAATGTTGGTCAAAGACGCACAAGTGAAGCCGGACATTTCCAAGCCGCGCTGGGACCAATCGACGTTCATTGGTCGCGCAACGCACTTCTTCACCGTGGTCAACCCACTGAACATTTTGGCATCGAACAACCAATTGGAAAACAGTCGCAAAATCGTCACCGATTACGAGTGGGTGCCAAAAATGGCATTAAAACAGTCGCAAAATCGTCACCGATTACGAGTGGGTGCCAAAAATGGCATTAAAACAGTCGCAAAATCGTCACCGATTACGAGTGGGTGCCAAAAATGGCATTAAAACAGTCGCAAAATCGTCACCGATTACGAGTGGGTGCCCCCAAAAACAATGGGTTCTTATCCCTTTTGTCACCCCCCCTTGAATTTTTTTTTTAAATAATTTTTTCTAGGGTAATTTTATGCGCTGAACACATATATGATGTTTATTTTTAGCTCTTATGCTCTTTACGTGTGTTACGTGAAATTTTTTGACTAGTCAACAACAGTATTTCGTCGGTAATAATGTGCTTTGTCCCCCCCATTTTTCGAAAAAAATAATAAAAATTTAAAAAAATCGTGAAAACACCTTCCCTGGGGGTTTCGAGGTCGCTGATCACGAATCTGACATCCATTCATATTAATTCCGAACCCAAACCCGAATTCGAAGAAAAAGTTGAAAATTCAATTTTTATTTAATTTTTCACCATTGCTCGAAAATTGATTAATACTAGATAATAAATTAGTCATAATTCATTGAAACATCAATACTGGTTATTCTGTTTAGATTCTAACATAAAAGTAAATTTTTAAAAATTTGAATTACAACTTTTTGTTCGAGTTCGGGTCCGGGGTTCGGAATCGGCCAAAACTAATGTTAGATTCGTGTTCAGCGCATAAATATTCTAGAAAAAATTATTTAAAAAAAAATTTCAGGGGGGGTGACAAAAGGGATAAGAACCAAACAATGAATTCAGAAACTCATTCGAACCCTCGCAAAAAATTTTTCATCGAAAATACTTTGAAAAATCATAGATGGAAACATGAATTCAGAAACTTTCAGCTCAAGCCAACCCTGCCTGGAAAATTTCATTGAAAATCTTATTGATGAACTTTCATTTGAAAAAACCTTTGAATCTTTGTTTTCGGTGACCTGAGTTTTATCACGCCAATCCTACCTGGAAAATTTCGTTGAAAACTCTTGAATTTGGGTTTTTCATTTGTTCAACCCCTAAGAATTTTTATAATTTTGCTGGATGAATTCCTTCGTTTTTAGGCGGACGAACCCTCTCAAAAATTTTCTTTGACTATTGAAATTCGCTTATGGGAATTGAGATTTCATTTATTATCCGTCAGCTTTTTTCTTTCCTTCATCAAATCCTCTGTAGTTAAAGCCAGAAATTTCCACTAAAATGGCATTAATTCCACAATTTTTCTCCCATTTTTTTTTCCAGGAAAGGCAAATTCTCCGACAGTTTGTCCGTCGATGAGCTGTGGCGTGCCAAGCATCTGTACGACTCGGCATTCCATCCGCAAACGGGCGAAAAACTGTTGCTGATCGGACGAATGAGTGCACAAGTGCCAGCCAACACGATCATGTCCGTCCCATTTTGCAACCATTTTCCAAAATTTTTTGAAAATTTTTCAGTACCGGAGGCATGCTCAGCTTCTACAAGTCGGGTTCAAAATGTGTTTTTTGTGATCATGCATTTTGTAATTGTTCAAATTTTTCAAGGTCTACTCCTGCGGTTGTCGGGTGGCAATTCATTAACCAGGTGGAAAAAAAAACTTCCAATTTTTCCCCAATTAAATTTGGCACATTTCAAGATTTTTTTAAAAGTTTGATATTTGGTTTCAAATTACGGTTAACGATTTAATGGAACAGATTTCGGATTCGATCAGCGACCTAGAAAACCCCATATGAACAAGCTTTTACGAATTTTCGTGACAAAAAAAAAATGCAAACCAAAATAATGCCCTCTTTGGTTTTTTTTTTTTCGTGAGCCCCAACGGCAAAAGTGCCCTAATTTCTCATATTTGGCACATTTTCAAGACATACAATGCCACTGTCAATTACTCTAACCGTTCGGGCGATGCGTTGAGCGGCGCACAACTGTTGCAGGCGTATCTGATGGCAACTGGTGGGAAAATTGAAAAAAAAATTCCAAAAAATTTCATTTTTTAATTGCCTGTTTTCAATTTCTCAATAATTTTCAAATTGTAGGTGGAGCGATGGGCGTTGCGTTGGGACTGAATCATGCAGCGACGGTCGGTGTTTAGCGATGCCTACAAAATTTTTCAAAACTTTTTTTCCCCTTTGCAGAAAATGCCGCCAATTTGGGGTCGCTTGGTGCCATTCGCGGCCGTTGCATTTGCAAATTGTGTCAACATTCCGATGATGCGACGAAAGTGCGGCACAAAAAAAAAACAAATGCATTTTTGAATTCATCATTTTTTTTTGCAGAGAATTTGTTGACGGTGTCCAAGTGGTTGATGCAAATGGTGTGCCGTTGGGCCAAAGTCGCAAATTGGCATGGTGGGCAATTCCGCAAGTGGTCGTCAGTCGGATTGGCATGGCCACGCCGGGGATGGGTGAGAAGAGAATGCCGCAATTTTAAATTTAGATTTTGTGGGTTTTCCTTCGATTTTGACAATGGATAACTAACTGAGTCCCCGTTGAAAATGGACATTTCAGTACCCGATTTTTTCACATGAAAAATGGCAAGAAATGCGGCACAAATTTGCATTTTTTTTCTCATCGTTTTGGGCCGTTCTAAATTTCGATTCCGACCGTTTTTGATCAATTTTTGGGATCAATGTCCGATATTTGCCAGAAAATCTCACCACCCTCTCCCCTACTCCTAATTTTTTTTTTCTCATGAACAGTTTGTATTCCGATGCTGATCAATCGCCTTGACAAGCAGCAATGGTTCCGCGCACGTCCATGGCTTTCCCCGTTGGTTCAGACTGCGCTGTGCGGATTTCTCCTCTCATTTACGACACCGTTGGGTTGCGCACTGTTCCCACAGTTTAGTCCAGTGAAGGTGGAATTTTGAAAACAAATTCTTCAATTTATTTTTTAAATTAATGAGTTTTAATCAGCACATTAATTGGCACAATTTATAATTGGTCTTTTTGTCAGATGGCCCAGTTGGAGCCCGAATTGCAGGAACAAATTCGTCAGAATTTTGTGGCCAAAAATGTGCCAGTGCCTGAATTGGTCTACTACAACAAGGGCTTATGAGAACAAAGATGAGAGAGAGAGAGAAAAGAGAAAGAATGAATGGATATATTATTGTGCCAATTATTGTGATATAAATGCTGTAAATATATGATAATCAACAATTATTATTATTATAGGATATACTGTTGTTTGTATATAATATTGATTGTTCCATATCATTTGAAGATGAATAATTAATTTATTTTATGTTGAATTGATTAAATTATCTGAACTAAAATTATATAAGCCCTACTACCGTATTCCAAGAGCGAAAATGATAGAAAAAAATTATATAAGCCCTACTACCGTATTCCAAGAGCGTCAATGTTTGCACTTTTTTGGCAGTTATTTTAGTACCTATTTCAGTATTTTTGGCACCTAAAAATCCTCGCTCTATATATGTAAGCGCATTTTTTTGCTCTTTTTTTTTAATTTGGGAGATGCAGCAGCCAGCATAACTGAAAAGTACCCACAATTTAAACTAAAATTTCTCAAATAAAAAATAAATAAAATTATTTAAATTGAATTTCAAATAAAAAATAATAAAAATAAAAATTTTTAGCGGTCGACCCGGCTTTAGCTGAACAAATTCCCACTGTAAAGAAGCCGATTAAACCCCAATTAGAAAGAAACGGGTCACAAATAATAACGCTTTGTGAAGCGGTCCTTGGTTGGGGATTCGTTTGGAAAAAAGAAGAAATAGATTTTTTCTTGGAAACTACCAAATTCATAACTTTGTGCTATCATTCAATTAAATGGTGTGCTGTCAAAATGTCGTTGCGTCGAAATGTCTCGCCGCGTCATATCCGAAGAAATTGAAGATAAGCTTAAGCAAAATGGTAAAAACCCAACTTATACTTGAATTTAAAGTTGATTGTATAACTGCTGGAAAATTAAATCAAAAATTGATAAGAATTTATTTATAAATTTTGAATTCTTTGATAAGTAATTTCTCAAATTCCGAAATTTTTTTTTAAATTTTGGCCAAGAAAAAAAACAAATTTTTAACAAGTCGCCAAAAAATATGAACGCGTCAAAAAAAATTTTTTTTGATTCCATTTTTGTTAAAGAATTCATGAATTTTACATGAAACAATTTAAAAATCGCGAAATAAGGGCGAAAATAAGCACGAAACGCCAAAATAAGGGCAAAAACTTATTTTAAGGGCGAACACCTAAACTAAGGATTTTTAGGGGCGAACATCCAAAATAAGGATTTCTAAGGTCGAATAAGGGCGTTAAAACGCAAAATTTTCGAACAAAAAAAAAGTGTTTTTCGTGCATTTCTCGTCGAGTTAAAGGCGTTGAAAAAATTAGTAAAAACTTATAAATCCGGGCCTTATTCATAAATCTTTCAATTTTGCTTGCACAACTTTTTTTTTTTTACCACCACAATAATCTGACAAGCAGCAGTTTAATGAAAACGCATAAAACTCTGTAAAATGAAAATCTATGTTGATTTTTCAGAAATTTTTCCATTTTAAACAACCTTTTTTACCACCACAACAATCTGACAAGCAACAGATTAAAGAAAACGCATAAAACTCTGTAAAATGAATTTACTGATCACAATATAGCAATGTGAAAAACAAAACTGCTAGCCCAAAAAGTGAAGAAAATAAAAAGATAATAATGAAAGCCAAAATATGAGAAATTTTAAAGAAATAGTGAGCGGAATTGGACGGACTCTTTTGGCCAGATTTTCCTGGTACTGAACCCGTATATTTGGGCAAGAATATTTTCCGGATTTTGTTTTTTATATGGAAATTCCGGTGGTAAATCATTGAAAATTAAATCTGGATCCGAAGCTTTTTTCTTAAATATCCGAATTTGACTTTCATAAATTTTGTTTTTCATTTGGACGTGTGATAAAGGAGAAAATTTTTGAAAAATTTTACAGATTTTATAAATGAATATTTTTCTATGTGTGGTCCAAAGAAATTCCGAAACAAGGCCAATTTGTTTGGCCATAGGAATCATTACGGATGCCGAATTTTCCGGATTTTCAAGAAAATTGCATCTGCAAATTTTTGAAAAATTTTACAGATTTTATAAATGAAAATTCTATTTCTAAGTATGTATAAAGAAATTCAGAAACAAGGCCAATTTGTATGCGCCACAGGAATCATTACGGTGCCGAATTTTCGGGCTTTTCAAGAAAATGCGAGCTGAAAAATTTTTGAAATGAAAATCGGCTCACGTAAAGTTAGCAGATTTTCCGCTCACTAATAGAAAGTATAGAAAGAAAGAAATTTTCGAAATAATTTCAAAGGAATAGAAAACGCAAAAGTTTTTTAATTTTGCCAAATCCTTCCTCCGATTCCTCAATGGTTTTTGCCGTTTCGGCCATCGATTTGATTATGCCATCAAATGCTTCACGGAAGAACTGAATTGCTTTGTCTGAATTTGCCTTTGAAGAATGCGGATTTGTTGCCTCATCAATTAATAAATTTTGCTTAAGCTCATCGTCAATTTCATCGGATTTTTCTCTCCCATAAATTTGCTTAAAATCTGTGCCAAATTTGGTAATTTGTTGCAAATTTTTCACAATTTTATGCCCAATTGTTTCTTTGTTCAACCATTTTGGTTCTTCTGCTGCCTTTTCTTTGAATAACTTTTCCAAATTATTCTCATATTTTTGGCCATATTCATGATCAAAAAAGAATGCCCAAATAATGCCAAGACTGTCCAAAACGTCAATTATTGTCGCATTTGTTTTGCTATTTCCAAGTTGAAAAATTGGCCGTACTGTGGTGGCGAATTGGAACGATGGACAATTAACTAATAATTAGGGAAGAAAATTATATTGAAGAAAAACAGTAAAATATGCCATTGTGATGTAAAAAAAGGAATATGTACGAAAATCCCCCAAACTATACCAAAATATGTAAATACAAAAATAAATTAAAAGAAATTTCTATAAATTTTCAAAAATATCAAAATTATAAAAAATAAATAAATTACGTACGAAAAAAATTGCGTAATTTCGGGTTTTTGTGGCATTTAAGAAAAATTTCCTTAAAAAATCTTTAAAAAAAATATTACGAAAAATGGCAAAATATTTAGATTTAAATAAAATTCCCAAGAGGACAGAAGAATCCATGGAAAAGAAATATATGAAATTTACATTCCTAACTAATAAGAAATCTTTCAAAAATTTTTTGATACTAACTAAAAAATTGTTACTTACCTTCAAGGTATTTCCTAAACAAAAATTCATATAAAACAAGCAAATATTCTTTAAATTTTTTGCATTCTATATACATATAATAGCTATCCATTTTGTCACAATTCCATTTCTTTTTCAGCAAATACACAACGCCAAGGTATGCTTCATACTGTACTGTCAAATACCGTACTGTCTCTCCAATATCGTATTTGCCTTTGCCCTTTCGCTTTGATAACAATCCGACACGCGTCAACAAGTTCTGGCGTTCCATTACAATGCAATGGTTTTCAAAATTGGCACTGTCTACCACAAATGCGACAAATAGGTCGTCATCGGAAATAGCAGTGCCATCGTTGAGTTGGGCCTTTGGCACTTGGTGCATTGGCACTTGGGCTTTTGGCACTTCCCCTACCTTTTTATTTATCGGCAAGAAAAGCCATTTATATGCTGGGGATGCCGTGTCATAATCATTTTCTCTTTGTAATTTTTCAAAATTTTCTCTCAATAAATTGTCAAAATTTGCACGGCTTAAGTTGAATGTGAGTTGTTGTTTTTCTGCTAAAACTGCTGCAGCTGCCTTTTCGTCTTGCGCTTTTTTTGGACTTTTTCCTATTTTTGCCATACTTTCAAAAACTTTTTGGCCAATTGTCTTTTCACCGCTCACTTCCGATTCGTTTAGCAATTTTGGCTCCCACCATTTTTTTAAATATTCGTCCAATTTGTAATCGAATTCTTTTGCATAAATTGGATCAAAAATGAATGCCGCAATCCCGGCCAATTGGTTTATCACTTCAAACAAAGACTTAATTATATTTCCTCTTCCAAATATAAAATTTGGCCTCACTGCGGCAAATTGTTGTGGCATTTGCAAATTGTCCGCTAAATGTTTGGATTATTTTATTAAAATAAGTAAATTATGAAAAAGGGTCAGTGAAAAGAAATATTCAATTTTTGAAAATATTCGCCTCTATTTAAGGCTTTTTCCATGTTGTTTTCCCATTAAACTAAACAAATTATGACGAAACGGTCCAGGAGTGGCTCCAAATCTGATAAATTCTTTAAAAATTTACCATAACAAAATTAAAAACTTAAAATCCTCTGGATTTACTATTTTTTGATTTACAAAATTCTTTGATTTTTTGACTTAGTTGAAAAAGTTCAAAAATTTACAAAAAGAATTTTTGAAAATTTACTGTTCACTCTGACGCATTTTCCAAAACTTCTCCCATTTTCTCACTACCTTCATTGTATACTCGGATGAAATATTCATACAAAAAATTTAAATATTTGCGAAATTTTGTGCATTCTTTTTGGTAATTCTCAATTTGACCACATTGCCATTTCAGTCTCATCAAATAAATCATTTTAAGATAGATTCTGACCAACGGTTTCTTTGTCAGGATCAATGAATTGGCATTGGCACTTAATGGCGCCGTTTCCAATTTGGCACCAAATTTTTCAACATGCATTTCTTTTAGAACAATAAGAAATATATTGTCTTCAATCTAAAATTTGTATATGTATGCTTAGGGCTATACAAGAATAAAGGAACATATTTAGCACTATTTTTAGACTTTTACCGGAAATTTTGGGCAATTTTGGCCAAGAATCATAAGAAAAAGGCATTAAAATCGAAAAACACACTGGCATTCCGAAAGCTCCAAAATTTTAATCGGATTTCGAGGCCAAAATTTTTTTCGGGATTTGGAATTTCGAGGCCAAAAATTCTGTGGAAATCGGAATTCCGGGCCCAAAAATTTCAGAAAACGGAAATGGGAAGTCAGAATCCCTGGTGCAAAGTAGTAGTGATGCTTGAGACTGAAAATTTCCCGAGACTTAAGACCGAGACTCAAAAAAGCCGAGACGATTTGGCTCGAGTTGAGACTTTCCTCTAGCATCACAGAAAGTGCCAAAAACAATTTCCATTCAATTACCGCTTTAGCTATTCCATAAAATTGCGTGCGATAAATGTGCCAATACAATGCTTCTCGGGACAGTATCCCAATATTAATTATTGGGAACGCCTTCTTCATTGCCATCCTCTTCAATTTTTCCATGTTGAAATCGAACAGTTTGCGAAGGCGGGGAAATGAATTGTCAAATTTTGAATTGGCATTCATTTTCAATTTCAATTTGTGCATGTCAAACAATGCTTCTTGATCATACCAATTGTTTAAATTTATCGCATATTCATCAATTAGCGTTTGTTTATTAATTAAGCATACCATTTTTGAATGATTGCCGCCATTCATTTGATTTATCCAAACGAATGCCCAATCAAGGATGGCATCAAAAAACATTATTTCTCTCCCGTTGCTTTCTAATTTGGGTTTAATGGGCTTCTTTACAGTTGAAATTTGTTCAGCTAAAGCCGGGTCGACCGCTAAATTTTTTTTTATTGTATTTAATTTTAATTCAAATTTCAATTTAAATTGTGTTCGAAATTCCGGTCTCGCTCAGTTGGGTGCGCACGGTTGGGCGCCAGCACGTTTTCCCACTATAACTTTTTTATTTGACATCCAAACCCAACAATCTTGGTATCATTCGAAAGCTCTTAACATGCTCTATTAGCCTTAAAAAACAAAAAATTTTCTTGTATAGAAAAAAGTTTTTAATAAAAATTTTCAAAATTTTTGAACCTTTTTTGCAATTTTCGTGTATAACTTTTTTTGAAATTGTCTAATAGCAAAGCAATATTTTAGAAAAAATTTCTAAACATGTTAAGCTTTCGGATGATACCAACAGTGTTGGATTTGGATGACAAAGAAAAAAGTTATAGTGGAAAAACTTGCTGGCACCCAACCGTGCGCGTCCAACTTAGATAAACCGCGAAATTCCGTACCTTTTACATATTCAGCAACATATTGCCAGAACATATATTCGTAGAAGATGAAAGTAAATTGGCGAAAGTGTTCCAATTCTTTAATATCTCTTCCATTGCGCTTAAAAATAACATGGTAAAATTTATGCGCTTAATAAGAATGGGGAGTCTTACATACAGGGGTGCGATCGCCAAAACCCAAAAACCGGGCGCGCGAGTTGAAAAACCCGGCAAAAACCCGGCAAAAATTTTCAAAAACCCGGCAAAAAACCCGGCAATTTTTTAAGCCAATTATTTACTGTAAAAAAGGTCAATAACATTTAAACAATATATTTATCACCACTTTTCACCTGTTTGAGCAAATTTGGCATTGAAAGAATGTAACCATGAGCGTTTGGGCACAAAATATTTGAATTAAATTTGATTGAAATTAATGAGTTTAACCAGGGTTGCCAGATTAAAATTTTCAAAGCCTCATTTTGGGTCAAAAAGCCTCATTTTTACAAATTTATTCAAAACACATTAAAAATGTTCAAATATTATATTTTTATTTTCCATGATCAATTTGAGCAATTTTTTGTTAGAAATAAGCATTTTGTGAAATTCTGAGCACGAAAAATCGAAGTTGATTTTTTGCGGCGCTTTTTTCTAAAAAAAACTTGGGGAAAAGGGAGGCCGGCGGTGCCGATAGGCGCCGCCGGGAAAATTTTGTGATTTTTAATACGATTTGTTAACAGATTTGACCACAAAAATGACCAAATTTTGCGATTTTGAGCAAATTTTTAACAAAATAAAGGATCCCTGGAGCTCAAATAAATGAATTGAAATAGGAAACCCGGCAAAAACCCAAAAACCCGGCAACTTCAAAAACCCGGCAAAAACCCGGCAAGGACCCCCAAAACCCGGCAAATGCCGGGTTTCCAGGGCAAAATCGCACCCCTGCTTACATAGGAAAAAGGTGTATTTTTTTTTTCTTTGGTGGTCGGGGTCAGTTCGGCGCCGACCGTTTCGGCGTCGCCAAGAATTTTAAGGGCTACCAAATAATAGAAAACAAAAAAATTTTTTAATGATAATTAGAAAAGTCATTACCAACGGCACCAATTTTCGAGTTATGGCTTATAGTATTCCCAAACTTGTTCAAAATCAGCTGATTATACAAAAAATTTAACCCAACTGATCACTGCTATGCCTAGTAATGGTCCATTGCCCGAATGATGGCAGCCATGCCAAGTCTAATTAATTAATTAATTAATTAATTAATATACAGCGAAGTTGCTTACATCCGATTTCACCACGTAATTCCATTCCATGCGCATCAAATACAAAAGGCCAAGGTGTGCTTCATATTTGTCAGACACAAATTGGTTTTTCTCATTAATAATTAATCCTTTATCCGCGCAAAATCTCTTAAAATATTCCGGTCCTTTTGCAAGTTCAACCAATGCGTCATCTTCAATCTGAGAAATTAATTTAAAAAAAAGGCTTAATTATTGTCACCTAATTAGCAGAGAAACTTACGGATTCATTGCCACTTGTAAAGGCAAAGAAAAGGCAATGATTTAATAATAAAAACAATATTGGAATAAAATAATCCATTGTTTCTTGAAGATTCTTATTAAATAATTTGAATGTAATATTAACCTGAAAATAATTGAGAACATATGAAGAAAGTTTTCTCCATGAATTAACCATATTATTGACATTTTAGCAAATTTCCAACTACCGTATTTCATACCTACCGTATTTACTGAAATAGAGCCTACGGGTGATATATTTTTCAACCCACCTCAAAAGGGGGCTTTGTTTCTGAGGGGGGGGGGCTTCTAATTCTGGGGGCCTGGTGCTTAATTTTTCAACACCTTGCGAAAGGGAGGCTTTATTTCCGAGGGGGGAGGCTCAAATTCGGGGGACGGGGGGATTAATTTTTCAACCCCCATTTGTTCAAAAAGCAACAAAAATGACGATTTTTTGTAAATTTTTCACAAAATATCAAACTGTTTTTTGGTGATTTTAATTAATTTTTTTTTGCACAAAAAATCAGAAAATAGAAACATAAAAATGAAGAAAAATCAAATCGCAAAATAAGCATTAAACAGGCACAAAAAGAGGCAAATAAAAATTTTGTTAACGCCTTTTTAGGTACTAAAACAAATTTAAAAAACTTAATTAAAAGTAAATTAAATAAAATACATCATAGTTTTTCGAGAATGAAAATTTTTAAATGAAAATTATCAAGAAAAAACATATTGTATTTTAGGGAAAATTTTTGGAAAATATTTTCAATTCTCAGGCTTTTTAAATGACTTAAACAAGTATTGGCAAACATAATTAATCGAAACACTAAAAATTATTACATCAGCAATTTCCTTCGCAGTTAAATTTTGGCATAACAAGTATGACAGTAGAGAAAAGCTGATTTTTTTTTTTTTTTGCATGACGTCATATAATTTTGTTTCAATAATTTCATTTCTCTGACATTAGTGGCCTATATCAATTTCTGTCATATCACTAATCTGTAGGGCTGCAATTTTTAGGCAAATTCCTAAAATTTCTGCGCACTTGATACGCATAGATAAGCACTAAAAACGCATTTTCCACATGGTTTGGGGTGTCTACGATGACTTTTATAATGCCTATTTTTGCCTATTTTGGACTTTTTGTGCTTAATGCCTATTTGCCTATTTTTGTGCCTATTTCGCCATTTTTGTCGCCTCTTTCAGGATTTATTATATGCAATAAAAAGTGCCAAATATGCGCATAAAATATGCACTAAAAATCCCCCAAATATGCCCTAAAACCCCGAAAAATGCACAAATATGCATTAAAATATGCCTTAAAAATTACACAAAATGGCTTTTAACCATCAAAAAAATGCCAAAAATTAAGTAAAAATATAGAATTTACTTTAAAAATATCAAAACAATCGCTAAGGAACTTTTTTAGATAATTGCAAAAAATTTTGATTTTCTAAATTTATATATGCAATTTCGAATTTTTTAAAATTTTATCATATGCATAAACAAAATTACGATTTTCTACAAAAAATTCAAAATTTTTCGATTTTCAAGGTTGTATTTTTTTAAATTTCCAAAAAAATCCATCCTTAGGTGTGTATTTTTCTCATTTTTTGAATTTTTCTTATAAAAATTTGCCATAAATGACCGAAATATGCTCTAAAAACGCAAAAATGGCAAAATATGCATTTATTCTCGAAAACCCCCCAAAATATGCTTTTATATGCACTAAAAACCTTCACCAACTCATAAAATTTTAACGTAGAAATGCTATTTTTGAGCCCCTTTCTTCATAGCATATGCGCAGAAAAAATATGCAAAAGCATAAAATTTATAGCCCTAGTGATTACCAGGGATTCTTTTTTTATGTAAGAAAAATCGTGAAATATGTAAATAAAATATGTATAAAAAATGCTAAAATATGTATGAAATATGTACAAAAACCTCCAAATATGTACTAAAATATGTAAATAAAATATTTTAAATGGTTATTTTTTGGGAAAAAAGTGAAATTGGCACAAATTGCCATAAAAATGACCAAAATAGGCTTAGAATAATCACCTTTTCGTATTTTAAAAATTAATTTTTGATTCCATTTTTGAAAAAAAAAGACTATTTTTTAATATGTAGAAAACCCCCGAAATATGTAAAAATATGTAAATAAAAGTCCCGACTTTTGTTCGCAAACACAAAAAAGAAAGTGTTTTTCCTACTAATTAGGCTATGGAGAATCCAGGAAAAAAACATGTATTTACATAAAAAAAAGAATCCCTGGTGATTACACAGGACTATGAAGGCACGTTCCTAATTAGAATCACGTTCGACGCCTCCGAAAAGCCACACATCTTGCTTATCCAAAATGCATCCGACCCAAGCTATTTCTCCGTCATGTATACTTACTTCATCACCTCCAAAAAATGTCCCAACGAAATATCCCGTCTCTTTACGACAATTCTTTGTTTTGCACCTCAATTTCCATAACGATGTCCCCGTGGTGCGACATTTGAGGGTTTTGACATTTGAGGACCCGACATTTGAGGACCCGACTTTTGAGGACCCGACACTTGAGTACCCGACATTTGAGGACATACACAATTTCAAAAAAATAAATGAAAATTTTATTTTATACCTTATAAAAAAAAGAAAAAGCCTTTCCCAAGGGCCAACGGGAGCAAGTTTTTAAAATCTTATGCGTAGAGCTGGGATTTTTATATTTTTACATATTTTTTCTACGGGTTAGTTATGGCGGTGTCATGGCAACTCGTACAAAGGCAACTCGTACAATTTTTAATGGGTGTGGCGATAACTTTTTTTAAAGTCAACCAAAATCTTCAAACTTGATATCATTCGAATGCTCTCCAAGTTTAGAAGCGATGATTAAGCAGAAGCTAAGAGATTAAGCATCTCACAAAAAAGTTATAATTTATAAATTGCGAAAAAGTCTGCTTTTGTGAATTTTTAATGTTCTTTAAAATGTAACTTTTTTGTGAGATGCTTAATCTCTTAGCTTCTGCTTAATCATCGCTTCTAAACTTGGAGAGCATTCGAATGATATCAAGTTTGAAGAATTTGGTTGACTTAAAAAAAAGTTATGGCCACACCCATTAAAAATTGTACGAGTTGCCTTTGTACGAGTTGCCATTGACCCGTTATGGCTATGATGCTCTAAACTTGTCTCAGACTAAAACGGCCAGACTAAACTGTCCCGGTCCGGGGATTGTTGCTGTTAGCGGCACCACCGACTATGTTGAGGGAGAAGTCGCGACTCCCTAGGTCAATCGCCCCGGCGCGGAACGGGCCAGTTCCGTCTGGCCGGTTTAGTCTGAGACAAGTTTAGAGCATCATAATTTTTTTTTCTTTGTTGACCAAATCCAACAAACTTGGTATCACTCGAAAGCTCTTCACAAGCTCTATTGGCTTTCCAAAAATCAAAATAAAACACAAAGATAAACCGACATGTAAAAAAATTATAAATAAAAATATGCAAAAATTCTGACTTTTGCGCTTTTCGTATTACAGCTTTTTTTTAGTACGAACTTATCAATAGCTTCTTCTACATGAGGACCTTTCGAATGATATCAAACTTATGTCGGGGGAAAATCTTAAAAACAAAATTACAAATGAGATAATTTTTTTAATTGTTTTTACTTGATTAACCATTAATAAGGTAAAATGAGCATTTAAATTTGTAAATGTCACAACTAACTTTGAATATGTTGGATAAAAATAAAAAAAATAAAAGCAACTAAAGCTGTTGAATAATACATTGAAATAGAACAAATGAATAAAAACTGAAGTTTCCATGAAGAAAACAAATATTAATACTGCTTTTACAAGTAGAATAATATTTTTTTTTTCTACTTTTGATACGATTATTTATTCACATTTTAATTAAAAAATAGCAAATATTATTATATAGAAAAATTTATTTATCCATCTCCATCTTTTTTTAAGGAAATTGTTTATCTAACATAGCTGTTATTTTTTATATTTCTATGTTAGATAGACGGAAATAGTTAATCAAGAAATAATATATAGACTATTTATTTAACTTTTCTGAAACTTAATGAATTTTTTTGAAATTTTGCATGATAATAGAAAACACTTAGGCCTATCGAAATATCATGGTTTTAAAATTTGATTCATTTTAGGTTCAGTTATGAATAATTTTCTGTCAAAAATTTTCCATTTGATGTTTTTTTGACTAACGCCCATTTTGATGGTTTTTGACTGACGACCCAGCACCGACTAAACCGACCCACACCCACACTCCCTGACCCACTCTTCTTCCTTCCCCTTGGGAAGTGGACCCAGCGGTGATGCGACATTTTCGGCGCTGAGACTTGCGGCGCAGACATCTGCGGCGCTGAGACTTGCGGCGCAGACATTTGCGGTGCCCAACCAAAGCGACACTTGCGGCGATGACGCTTGCGGCGCAGAATTTGCGGCGCCCAACCAAAGCGACACTTGCGGCGCAGACATTTTGCGGCACCCAACCAAAGCGACACTTGCGGCGATGACACTTGCGGCGCAGACATTTGCGGCGCCCAACCAAAGCGACACTTGCGGCGATGACACTTGCGGCGCAGACACTTGCGGCGATGACGCTTGCGGCGCAGAATTTGCGGCGCCCAACCAAAGCGACACTTGCGGCGCAGACATTTTGCGGCACCCAACCAAAGCGACACTTGCGGCGATGACACTTGCGGCGCAGACATTTGCGGCGCCCAACCAAAGCGACACTTGCGGCGATGACACTTGCGGCGCAGACATTTGCGGCGCCCAACCAAAGCGACACTTGCGGCGATGACACTTGCGGCGCAGACATTTGCGGTGCCCAACCAAAGCGACACTTGCGGCGATGACACTTGCGGCGCAGAATTTGCGGCGCCCAACCAAAGCGACACTTGCGGCGATGACACTTGCGGCGCAGACATTTGCGGCGCCCAACCAAAGCGACACTTGCAGCGTTACATTTGCGGCGCCCAGTCAAAACGACATTTGCGGCGCAGAATTAAATTACCCCAAAACAAAGAAATTTTTTTATTTTAGTGTCTGCGCCTCAAATGTCACGCCGCAAATGTCGGCGCCGCAAATGTCGGCCAATCGACCCAGCGGCAGTGAAAGGCGAGAGCAAGTCGAGAGTGAGGAGAGTCGACGGAAAAGGAGAAAAATTCTTACAAAATCTGGAGAGAAGTTTTTTGCTACAAATGTATTTATTTAAAAATCAATCACACAAATAACTTTTGCATCCTTTGATGGTATTTTCTGGAAGTTTTATATATATATATATAATTTAATTTTTCTATGTACAAAATAGAAATAACACTTATTTTATTGATTGATACCTAAGGGCATAAATCTTTAAGAAAATTTTGAATTTTCCACACCTTTTACCAGAAGCAATCACCCAAACAGATTAATATGCTGTGAAAAGCTATTAAAAGTATAAAATTGAATTTATTGTCACAAAGAAATGTGAAAAACTTTATTAATAACCCGAAAAGTGAAGAAAAAAAAGCATAATGATGAACGCCAAAATTTGAGAAAGTTTAAAAAAATGAGCGCAACCGGTTTTCCTGGTACGGAGCCAGGGTTTTTGGGCGAACGGATTTCTCGGGTTTGGTGATTTATCTGGAAATTTCAGTGGGAAATCATTTAAAATTAAATCTGGACTCGAGGAATTTTTTTCTTAAAATTCGAATTTTGGTTTCATAAATTTTTTTTCATTTGGGATTTGGTAAAAGGGAAAATTTTCGAAAAATTTTTTATTATACATGAATTCTATTTTATAAGTATGGTCTAAAGAAATTCAGAAAAACCCCAGGCATGCCTTCAAGGAAACCCTTTTTGAAATGAAAATTGGCTCACTTGAAATCACAGATTTTCCGCTCACTAATGGAAAGCATAGAAAGAAATAAATAAATTTTCCAATAGATTTCAAATGAATAGCCAATGCAAAAGTTTTTTAGTTTTGCCAAATCCTTCCTCCGATTCCTCCATGGTATTTGCCGTTTCGGCCATCGATTTGATTATGCCATCAAATGCTTCACGGAATGACTGAATTCGGCACAATTTGCCTTCAAAGAATGATGCTGTTTTCCCTTCGCAATCAACTTTGCTTAAGCTCATCGTCGCTTTAAGCGGATTTTTGTATCCCAAAGATTTGCTTAAAATCTGTGCCATATTTGGTAATTTGCTGCAAATTTTTCACAATTTTATGCCCAATGTTTCTTCATTCAACAATTTTGGTTCTGCTGCTGCCTTTTGTTTGAAAAACTTTTCCCGCTTATTCTGATATTTTTGGCCATAAGCATAATCAAAAAAAAATGCCCAAATAATGCAAAGATTGTCCGAAACGTCAATTATTGTCGCATTTGTTTTGCTGTTTCCAGTTCCAAAAATTGGCCATTGTCAAAAAGTTGGGACAATATTTATTAAGAAATAAATTGGGAATCGGCGGAAGAAATAAAATGGAGAGACGATATAAAATTAAACGAGAAAATGCAGCAGAAGATAAAAATATAAAACTGACAATCTGAATGAGAATGAATAAAAAAGAGGGGCGGGACATTGAAAAGGTGCCGTTTTGGATGCAGGTAATTGGCGGGAAAGGAAATCTCGATGGATAATAGGCACGGAGGAAGGCAAATTTGCTCATTTTTCGGCCGATGGCTATTTTGGAACTTAATTATAGAAAATTCGTGGCCTTTGTTTGGTCCAACTTTTGTCGTTTTGGTGGAACGATTTGTCTTTGTATTTTGGGTATGAGAATTTTTTTGGTGAATGAGGAAAATTGGCACTGTAATGTTTTTGTTTATTCGCTGTTTTATCGAATTCGTGATGCGAAATTTGGGCCGTTGCTTTGGGTGGACTTGTTTGGCTTGAATTTGTTTAAAGATTCGTACTTATTGTGTTCATCATCTTTTGATGGGACCAAATTGAGCTGAGAAAGGTTTAGCAAATTAACTGATTTTGTGGGGGCTGAAATTGTGCTAGAATTTTTCGGTTGTTTTTGAGGAAAAGCTGATTTATTTGAGCAATTTCTTGCTTCAACTTTTCATTTGTGTGGACATAATTTTCCACCTGCAAATTACGCTGAATCTGCAAATTTGCCAAACATAAATTTTCTTCTTCGGCTAACTCCAATTTTTTTTCTCAACTCCTTCACCTCATTTTCAACTGGGAAGTTTTTCGAATCATTTCTGACTTTTTTGAGTTCGTCAGTCAATTTTTGGTAATCGGTTTTAAGGAACTGGTAAAGGTAGTCTTTGTTTGTGAGTTGGTCTTGAAGTGCTTTGACTTTGGCACTTTCTTCGTCCTTTTCCTTCGTGACTTTTTCGAATTCTGCTTCCAACTCAAAAATTCTTTCCTTCTCTTCCATTTCCGTATGTTCGTTTTACGTAAAACGAACCGATTTTTTCACAACAGTATTGTACGGGTAAAATTTGGTATGATGAGTGGTTCGGAGTAAAGCGGGCTCATTTTAGCTTAAAACGAAATTGGTACTGGGTCGCATAACATTCTGTTTAATTGGTGAGCAAACGGATTTTTTCAGGTTTCGATTTTTTTTTTTTGATTATCTGAAAATTGTTGATCTTGAGTTTTTTTTCTTAAATCCGAATTTGGATTTCATAAATTTTGTTTATTTATTTTTATTTGGAAGTGTGGTTGTGGCAAAGAAACTCGGCCGGCGCTGACGGCTAGGGGGTCCGTGCGCGGGAGTTTCTCTCCCGTCCCTCCGGCCCAATTCACTCAAATTCCTGAAGTTTTGTTGCCGTCGGGTCCGGGCCCAAGGGAGTGAACTGGGGAGGGGGTGGGGAGGACAAACAAGATGGGGTTTGCTGTTGTTGCTGTTAACGGCACCACCGACTTATGTTGAGGGAGAAGTCGGGACTCCCTTGGTCAATCACCCTTGTCCGAGATTGTCGGGAGGGTGGTCTCTCCCGTGACACTCCGCTGCTCAGCTCTTGACACTGGTCGGAATGCTTGCCCCGGGAGATTTGCTCCCGCTTCCACTGGCCAAATCCGAATGTCCAATCACACGGGCGGGAAGGGACTGAGAGGGAAATGGGGGAAGACGACGGATGACAATTTGGGAGGGAAGGGGGCAGGAAGGATTAGGCACTCCTCCGGTCGGAGTCCTGCTTGACAACTGCTGAATGCCCGGCTGGTGAGGCTGATTTGAATGATCCTGATCACTTGGCTGATCAGGGAGCTGCTCCCTTCCCCTTGCCTGATCCGACGACACAAGAATAAAAAAGCAATTTATTCGACAATCTCAAACTTGGGTAATTAAACCCAGCCACAGAGTGACTGGAAAATGAGTGCCGGACGGCAATGGGTGCCGTGGCAAAATGTGTGAAAAGGGTGGAAATGAAAAAAGGTGACAAATGAAATGAATCTCCCTGTGGGGGAGCAATGGAAATGGTGAATGAATGAATGGCACACAAAAATGGGTGATGTGATGCCGAGGGGGAGATAAGGAAAGTTCCTCCCCGGTGATGAGCAAAAATGAATGATGAATGAATGAACGAATGCCCCTTAAGTATGCGATAAAAAGAGTTGTGAATGGGCGGAGGGAGAGGTGCTCCCTGGCACAAATGAGAAATGAATAACAAATTGAAAAGGGACAAAAATGAGAATGTCCAAAGTCCAAGTCGATGAATACAAAGAGAAAAATGGGGGGAAGCAAATCGGAGAAAAAATGTTGGGAATTGTTGGCCAATGGAAAAGTGAGACAAAGGCCAAATTCAAATTGGATGAGCGGCGATTGAAGAGAAAGGAAAAAGGGAGGGGGCAGATGTGCGATGGGACAAAATGTGAATGAATTAAAGTGTTGACAGATAAAAAAATGCGAGGGTGAAAAACGGGGAAGAAATGCGGGGTAAAAATGGAATGGGTGGAAATGGAAGAAATTGTGATCATCCCGATCGATCACGGCACTCGGGAGTGGCTCTCCCGTGCCCTTGGGGCCCTTCCATCTCGCATTGGTTCCTTCTTTCCCCATTTGGTCCCTTCCGCAAATGTCCCATCCCATTTGCCGACTCTCGTCGCCAAAAAATTGGCGACAGTGGTAAAGAGGAAAATTCTCGAAAAAATTTTACAGAATTTTATAAATGGATATTCTATTTTCTAACTATTGTCAAAAGCAAGTCAGAACCAGGGCTGCACGAAATTTCGTGTCGTTTTCGTCATTTTCGGCACTTTTTGAGTTTCGTTTTCGTGTTTCGTTTTCGTCCGTTAAAATTTTTTCGTTTCTTTTTCGTTTTCGATTTTCAAAATTTCATTTTTCGTTTCGTTTTCGTATCGAATGCACTTTTTCGTTTCGTTTTCGTATACGAAATTTTTTTTTAGAGTTTTCGTGAGCCCTGGTCAGAACCCAGGCCAACTTGTTGGGCCATAGGAATAATTTCAGATATGTATGCCAAATTTTCCAGCTTTTCAACAAAATCCCAGCTGCTATAATCAGCAGATTTTCCGCTCACTAATGGAAAGCATAGAAAGAAATAAACAAATAAATTTCGAAATGCTTTCAAAGGAATAGAAAACGCAAATGTTTTTTAGTTTTGCCAAATCCTTCATGCGCTTCCTCCATGGAAATATGTAGGTTAATGACTTCGGAACCAATTTATTATAAATTTTGGCTGATATTTTACAACAAATTATGTTTTAAAATATTTTTGAAATAAGATGATCTCTAGGCATGTATAGTGAAAATATAATTTACCCAAAAATTCTATTTAAAAATAAAATGGTGAGGAATTGATTTGCCCATTAGTGAAACATTGATTTAAAGATAAATTAATAGTGAGGGATTGATTTACCCAATAAATATATAAAAGGATAATTATAGTGAAATACACTTAATTCATGCCATTTCGAAAGATCTATGAAATGAAAAAATTTCCCAAAAATTAATTCCCTAAAATATAATTTTTTGATAAATTTTGATTTGAATTTGTTAAATTATTTCATTTACAATTGAAATATAACCAGAATTGCGTTTTTATTAAGTTTTTTTTTATGTATTTTGCAACATAAAATCATTTACAAAAATTTTATTTGCCTGTTTTTGTGCCTACTTAATGCCTATTTTGCCATTTTCTTCTGCCTTTTTAGGTCCCAATTTTGCCGTTTTTGTGCCCAAGAATTGAAAACCGAATTTCGGCAAGAGAAATAGAAAATTGCCTAGGTACTTAATAGGTATAAAAGCTACAAAATTCCATACTTACTGAATTAGACCCCCCTTGAATAAATCCCCCCTTTTGAGGGGGGTCGAAAAATAAAGCCCCCAGGGACTCGATTTCAGTAAAACGGTAGGTATTAAATATATGGTAGTGGATGGTTCGCCCGAGTGTCGACAATTTGATTAATTAATCGAGAAAACTTCCTCCATTAGTAATAATCAATCATTTTCAAATTGATAACTCCAGCTAAATACACATATTTCATAATAATTTTGAATAAAAGATGGATTATTTTATTCCAATATTTTTATTATTCAATCATTGCCTTTTCTCTTCCTTTACAAATGGAAATGAATCCGTAAGTTTCTCTGCTAATTAGGTGACATAATTAAGCCTTTTTTTTAATTAATTTCTCAGATTGAAGATGACGCATTGATTGAGCTTGCAAAAGGCCCCGAATATTTTAACAAATTTTGCGAGGATAATGGATTAATGATTAATGAGAAAAACCAATTTTTGTCTGACAAATATGAAGCCTACCTTGGCCTTTTGTATGTTATGCGAATGGAATGGGATTATGTGATGAAACGAATTTTATAGATTTTTGGGTATTAGGTAATTGATTTTTTAACTGAGACGCAGTTGGCCCTTTTACTACTAAGACGCAGTTGGCCAGACGCAGTTGGCCCCAAGACGCAGTTGGCTCAGACGCAGTTGGCCAGACGCAGTTGACCCCCTACCGTTCAATCATTGCTTTTTTTGTGGCATTTTTTTGGTTTTTAAATAATTTACCCATTTTTTAAAATTTTTTTGTTTCTCTTCATATTTCCATTTTTTAAGAAGCGGCATCTTCAAAGGCTTACATATACCTCCAATAGGTTTGGGCTTTTACGGGTAAAAACTTAGGGCGGAACCTTCAAAGAGAAAAATCCATTCAATAGGCTCGGGAAAAAAAAGTTTTAATCCCTTACAGCCTAAACAGCATTAGATAAGTGACTGAAAGAATTGTGTTTGATACTTTGATGGTTAGTAAATTTTTGAAAAATTCATCAATTATTCAAACATTCAGAATTGACGGAAAAAAATTGATTTAAAATTTTTGAATTTTTCTAAAAATTCATAGCCAGTATAAACACATAAGGTACATAAATAGTTTTAGGATGAGCCATTAACATAGGAGAAGTTTAATTTTTAAGATTTTATAAATTTAAATACATTAAGATCCTTTAGGAACCCTTGGGGGTCTTGGGTTCAAAGTCGCTTGGCTGCGGATTGTTTGCCGCAATTAGTTCAATGAAAAAAAATAAATAAAAACAAAATTTGACTTCTCCATAAATTAATAGCTCATCTACCAAGCCATTTCTTCAGAAAGGTTACCCGGAAAAAAACCGACGAAAATTTTTTGAAATTTATTAAAAGTTTTATTCTAAAATGAAAATTTTTAAAACTAATCAAGAACTTCTTTTTTGCTTTTTTGTCGTAATTTTATATTATTTAATTGTTCAGAAGTTTTTTTTTCACAATTATGATCAGAAAAATGGAATAATAAACCGTGTAAAATAATTTAATATTATAGGCAAATTAATTTTATCGATTAGTTAAATTAATTAAATTTTATTCATTTTTACAAAAAAATAATCAATCAATCAATTTGCTACACCTTAATGATGAACGGTGAGTCATCGTCAAATATTGTTCGAAATGTGACACGCTCCGATTGCTTCCGATTCCTTGGCACCAGCGGCGGTGGCACAGTGGGTAAACCGCCGGTTGGTTGTTGCAGTGGGCAAAGTTCGTTGCCCATCGGCGGCATTTGGTAACGGCGCACATTTGGGAAGTCTTGGCAATACAGCATATAACAGCGGAACAGAAGCACTGTTGAGATCTTTGAAATTCAATTTTAATTTAGCAAAAAGTTTTTCTTTTTTGGGAATAAAAATTAATTATAATTATAATTTTTTCATAATTTTTCCCTAAATCGTCAAATCATAATCACATTCCCATAATCAAAACTGTAAATTTTTTGGAATTAGGCATTTTAAAAAAATCCGGTACCTATCAGGGGTAGTTCCGCAGTCCCAAAAAAAATTGCCGAAATGCGGAATTGCTGTGCCAAAATAAATCGACGGAATGCGGAATTCTGTGCCAAAAAAAGTCAGGAATTGCCCGGATGCGGAATTTACGGCTCCCACCCCCATGAGTTTATGATCAAATTAGTTAATACAAAAATTTAATTTCAAAAAAAAAAACCGTTGCACCAAATTTTATAGGCATATTCCCCGGCACAGGACTAATTTAACTGAAAATATTCCAACACTTATTGTTTTAATTTTTTTTTTGAAATTCTGAGTTTCCCAACTGTAATTCACAGATTTTAAAAATGGTTTATGAATTTTAAATATCTTAAAAAATTTTTATGAAATTTTTAAATATGCCTATTTTTAGGCTTATTTTTAAAATTAATACCGAATAACCCTTTCTATAATTAATAAAATCGCACCAAATTTTATAGGCATATTCCCCGGTACAGGACTAACTTACCCTGAAAATATTTCAACGCTTGTTGGTTTAAAATTTTTTTTTTTTAAATTCTAAGTTTTTAAAAATTTTGTCCCAATAATTTTTTGAAAAATGATCAGAAGCTCATCAAACTTTGCAGGGATACTAAAAGGAAGAGAAACAACCTATTTTTTACTTTTTCATCACATATCCTGAAAATATTTCAATGCTTATTGGTTTTAAAAATGTTTCGAAATTATGAGTTTTCCATTATTTTAATTTTTGCAAAATTAATTATTAAATATTTTTCAGAAATTTCAGGGGGGGGGGTGTTCAAAAATAAAGCTCCCCGGGGCCCTATTTTAAGAAATCCGGTATATAATTTTTAAAATGAAAATCTTTGTATAATTTTTTTTTTTGTAGGAGCTTTAGTGTAAAATTTTTGGCTAAAAATGATTCTTTTCTCGAGACTAAAAGAATTCGAAATTCCGAAAATTTTATTAAATTAATACCGATTATTTAAATTAAAACTTTTAAAAATATTCGAAAAAATCTAAATAAAAAGAAGAAAAAGAAACTGACCAAAACAGCTGAAATTAGTGCAATAATGATAAGTGCCACAATTAATTGATGCACTGCTTCAGTGATTTGCTGATCGCCAAGAATTGAATCCAAGCGTAAATCCCATAAACTGTCCACAATTCGCTTGCCTTGGCCCGTCTGATTGCTTGGCTGATATTCTGCCTTAGCAAAATTTGGGGTTTAAATTTTAAATTAAAAAACAATAAGAAATTGATTATTACAATAATAAAATTTAAGAAAAAATTGAATTTTTGTAAGCCAAGGATGGCCTTAGAAAAAATACACTGTCATGGCATTTAAAAGATCATTTAAGCAAGAACTCAGAATTATATTAATATTTGAAAACAATAGCGAATTTTCTTTAATTTTTATTTTTTATTTTTAGGCTAAAAATTAATCATTTTCAATTAAACTCATTTTTTTTGATACTTTTTATACAAATTTTGTAAAAAAAAATTGGTTTTAAAATTGAAAGAAATCGAATTTTTCATTAATTTTTTGGCTTTCAGCTAAAAAAGAAAATCATTTTTAATTAACTGCATTAATTGATACTTTCAATATACAAATTTTTAATTTAAACAATGCAAAAAATTTAATTTCAGTCTGATTTTACGAAATTTACTTATTGCAGTTAAATAATTTTGGTTTACAAATTAATGAAAGGTTTTAAATAATTGTTTTTTTTTTTGCCAAAAAAATAATTTAATAATAATTTATAATTTTTTTGTATTTAATTAAATCACAAACATTGGGTTTTCTGCTGCTGATTGAACTTGCTGCTGGTGGTGGTACTGTTTTCATTTGTCGATAATCATTTGAAACGGTGGCCATTGTTGAGGTTGATTGATTATAATGGAAAGTGTTATTGTTAACCATCAAAAATGGGAAAAATTAAATTAAAATAATTAAATTATTTTTGTTTAAAAAAAAAATTTAAAAAAGGAAATGATTTAAAAATGAACGGACTGATGACTTTTTTGTGATCACTCACACAATTCAGTGCTGTGCGGACTGACCAGATCACAAGTCATTTATATCAATTAAAGTTGCTCAAATTAAAAAGCGGACCGCGGAAAACCGATCAATTTCTTATCGAAAGTGGCGATGAGTGACATTAATTGGTAAAATGAAAAAATTAATTAATATCAAAATGAGAATAAACGAAGAAGGGTGGGCAAATTGCGTTAATTCAATTTTTTTTTTAATGATAAAATTTAATTTGAAATTTTTTTGGCTTTATTTTTTTTATGAAATTTTACCATTTTTAAAACAATTTGGGCTTTTTTTTAATTTTTATTTAATAAAACTGGAAAAAAGTGAATTCAATTTTATCTATTTAAAAGGAAAAACTAAAATTAAGTGATACTCAATTAAAAAGGTGAAGATAAAAAAATAATATAAAAATTTCTATTTATGATTAAGTGCCTAGGTTAACCAATTGATAACAATTCTGCTTATGGACAAGCCAAAATTTTTAAATTTATATTTCATAAAAAAAAATTAAAAATTGTAGATATAAAAATTACTCGAAAACAAAATTATTTCTTTTTTAACAGCGAGTAGTGACTCATTAATTAGGTAATAAAAAAATTAATCAAAAAAGAATTTTGCATTTTATTTTCTAACAGCAAAAGATTTTATCATAATTGACAAATTAAATGAATTTAAATTAATTTTACGACTTTTGGGAAAATAATTAATTTTTTGGGATATTCTGCTGGGATGTGTTCTTTGAAAATAGCTGATTTTTCTGTTTTTGATCATCAGAATTGTTCAGATATTGTACAGTTGTCACTTGCTTAAAGAACCAAAACTGCTTGCAAAAAGCCTGTCGATAGACGTCACTAAATTAAATTAAATTTTAAAATTTAATTCTTAAAGTTAAAATTTAAATAAAAAATGCCTTATCAAATAAAGCACAGGTGCCGAACTTGCATATGCGAACACAAACAATGCAATACAAATTGGCAAAATCAGAGTTTCAATTGTGTAAATGTCGGCACCAATTTTGGGCAACACGAGGCGAGTAAATTCACGTGTTTTTAAAAAAAATAATTTTATGCTTTTTAGGAAAAAAATGACAAAATTTGTGGAAAAAAAGCTAAAATTTTTGCAACCCTCAAAAATAAGGACAAAAGTTGGAAATGAGGCCAAAAATTTAAATTAAATTTTATATGTAAAAAAAAATTGGAATTATTTTGTTAGATAATTTTTATAAATATATTTAAAAAAATTTTAGCAAGTTACATACCAGGGATGTGCCGAGCCAGACAAAATCCGATTCCGATTAAATCGCCGATTCCGATTATGGCCAAAAATCCGATACGGTTTTAAAACCGATTACGATTATGGCCCAAAATCCGATTAATTGCGATTCCGATTACGATTCCGATTTTTTTTAAATAATTTTTTCCCAAAAATTTTATTCATAAACAAAATCATAAATTTTAAGATTGTGATGCAAAAATAAAAGTTTGTCCACATTCTCAGGCAATAAAACATTTTTGCTAAATAACAAAAAACTTGATTATATCGGCGAGAATTAATCCGGCACTGCTTTGTGAGAAAAATTTAATTTCAGTCATTATGTTAAAATAAGATTAAAACATTCGTTTCAGAAAACATTTTTTTTCAAAATTCATTGGTATTCTCGCTAAAAAAATTCCTTCAAAAGGTCAATTCTTAGGGGTGTAATAATCGGATTCAAGGCAAAATCAGATTACGATTATCCGATTCCGATTATGGCCCAAAATCCGATTAATTGCGATTCCGATTACGATTACGATTCCGATTCGGCACATCCCTGTTACATACTCTTTCCCTAACATTTAGAATTTTTTTTCGGTTTATTGTCGTCCAATTTATTTCATCCATTTCCAAAAGACCTTTTAAAATTTTGTCGTATTCGTAACAGGAATCCCTATTCATATTATAGTGAGGGATGCGCACTGTGCCCCCAGACCAACTATGCACCGTTTATCCCGGATGGAGTTTGGGAGGGAATGGGGAAAAGCCAAGGCGCCTTTGACCAAGCCCCGAACCCCCAGACGACTCATTGACTGTTAAAGATGTGTTTATTCATTCGATGTTGGATTTAAACGAAGCGAGAAATCGGAATAATAATTGAAGTCTGTTCCATCACAACTGACTGACTGATCACTGGGGAAGGAGAAAATGCGAAGAGCATGGGCGGAGAGATATTACAATGAGAAAAGGAAAAACGTGTAAAAATGGATAAATGTGATTGAATTGATAATGGCCAATAAGGAATAATTAAATGAGGGAAATGCGTCGAATAATCCTTACATTATTACCGTGTCAGAAGCATTTGCAGAGTCGACAAGGTTCATTAGAATAATGAAAATTTGTCAAAAAATATTAAAAGTGACATTTTTTGAATTCGTCAGACGCATTTTATTTGAGAGAAAAATTAAATTTGTGAGCCAATCAAATTAGCAAGAAAACTAACGACTTCTATTTATTACAGTACAATAATTTAATAAAAAAAAAAAAGAAATTAACCTTTTCGTTTTATTTGATTATTAATTAGTAATTGAACATTCTGTTTGTTTTACAAAAAGTCGTGAAAAGTGGCATTCTGTTTTGCAAAAAATTACCACTATTAAACAAATTAAATTAATTTTTTGTCCATTAAAAAAGCAGGTTTAAATAATTTAATAAAAATGTTGCAAAATTTTCAAATTCCAAAAATGCTAAAAGACATTTTTAATACAAAAAATTAGGAAAGAAAAATGGCGCATAAATCAATTTTGCATTAAAATTCATTTATTAATTTTAAATAATTGTGTATATAAAATAATAATATTTTTCTTTGAAAATTGAAACCTCAAATAGTTAATTGTCGAAATTTTAGTTATTCGTTTTTCATGATTAGTTCTTGATCCAAATTTCATTTAAAATTAAATAAACAGCGAATAAAATTTTTTTTAATTAGAATTTTGTAAACCAACGGTCCGCATCACAACATTTTTCGAGTAAATTGCCGTCCCTAATTATCGGGTCGGGTCACTTTGGCGCGGCATACTTTAGCGCCGTAATATTTTTTTATTCAATCATAACCAAGATAATTCGATAATTTGGTAAATATTTTCCTAGGGTGGTTCTTCTTGATCACTGATAAAAAATTAAATGCAAACGACATCATCGAGCCCGAATTAATATGCAAAAATGTCAAAAGAAAGTTCAAGTACGAATCTGAGGAGCACGCATAATTTGCAATGGCACAATAACATTTTTTTGGATTATTTTACTGATTTTGGACTGAATAGTGTAAAAGTTTTTGTTTTGTGCCGCGGCGCAAATATCGGTACACCAAAGGAAAAAAGTACAGTTTACTTTTTCATTTTTTTTATAAAATTTACAGAAAAAATATATGTGGTTTTAGAGTTCGGATCGTGTCTTTCCTGGGTTTCTCCTTACTATGAGACCAAATTATTTTTGAAAATTCTTTTAAAAATTCCAAAAATTTCAATTCTTAGGCGGTTGTTTTCACTTTTTGCCTTATTCTTACAGAAAAAAATATATGTGGATTTTAGAGTTCGGATCTGTGTTTTTCCTGGGTCCAGGTCCAGGCCATTTTTCGGCAAAATGCGTTTTTGCTGGGCCTGGATTTCCTGGATTTTGTCCAGGAAATGAAGGTCCAGGGAAAATACCAAACAAAATAAGGATTTCCTGGATTATATTCTTGAATTTGTATTCTGAGTTCCCACTTTTTCGAGTTATCAAAAAAGAGCAAATAGATATAAAAAATACACATTATTATAAATTTGGTATTTTTAAATTTATTCCTAAGTCAATTATTATTTTTTTGACAAATTCTTGCTGCCCTATTGTCCCAATTAAAAATACAGTATCCATTTGCACTTTCCCTTTACTTCGGCCAAACGGATAAATTGGCCAATTCGTACACCAAAAATTTTTATAAAATTCTCAAATAAAAACAATTTATGAGTTTATCGCCAGAAAACTTAAAATATTTTCATATTTTTGAAATTTACTTAAAAAACTTTTTGTTTTGTGACGAGTGCGTCCATTTTTAGCGTTGCTTTTTGTACGAGTTGTCATGACATTAAGCCGAACGATGTCATAACATGTTGTTCATTTTCTTGTCTTTTTCAAGCAAAGCATTGACATATTAATGTTATTTGTTTGGAGTTTGTATTATTTAGCCATGCCGAAGACGCGAATTTACTAATTTATTATTTATTTATTTATTTTATTTGTGGGAATTTGAAATTTTTGAGAAAATATTATTTTTGCTAAATTTTTAAATTAGCAATGAAATTTTTCGGAGAAAAAAGCCCAGAATTGGTTTTTTCCTACTTCAAAATTTTTATTTTTTAACTTCTAAGTAAAACTAATGCAATTTTTAAATTATTTGTTCCTTAAAATATTTTCTGTATTATGTGAATTTTTTACTTTTTTTTTTAGCAATTATCACTAAAATTAAAGAATTTCAGGAGAAATAAACTTCATTTCTCAATTTTTTATGCAGTGGGAATTTCAACCTTAAAAGTTGAAAGCGAGTCACAAAATTAACATTTTCAAACACTTGTTTTTCAATAAATATAAAATCCTAACCCTACTGATTTATCTTCATCAGGCTATCACTAGGGACCTGATTTTTAAACACGAAAATCTCAATTTGTGTGAAAAACCTGAATTTCTTCTTATTCAGTTCGTGGTTGCCAGCAGAAAGACTTGAAATTTTGCAGACAAAAATCTTAGTATAAGGTTAATTGTTAATAAATTTCATAATATTTCGTACATTCAAAAGTTTTTTTTTTTTCAAAATCTATATGTTTTGAAAAAGTTGAAAATTTCACGCCAAATTTCTGACGTGATTTATTTAAATTTTACTAAAAAATAACGGTTTTCAAAAATTCTTACCTGATTTTGAAATTTTTCAGATTGGTAGCCCTTGATACTAAGGTATTTTGTCTGCAAAATTTCAAGTCATTCTGAAAGCTATGAAATGAAACGAATTTTTTTCAAACCTCGTGAAATTTTCATGCTTAAAAATCCGATTCCTACTGATCAGTGATCACCAATCATTGCGCAGGTGTGAAAAACAGTTGATCAGCATATGATGGACTAATGTAAATGATTTTCACCGTTCAATATAGAAAAACATGCTAAATGAAAGAGTAATTATAAGCAAAAATGGTACCAAAATATATGCATTATAGTAGCTGTGTGTATTAAATGGTTATGTCTTACTGTATAATAATTTTATAAAAATAAATTATAATTAAATTAGCACTGTTTCTTTTACAAAAGTGTATGAAAAGTGGCATTCAGTATGCAAAATTATCACTAAAAATGCTTTAAAGTCATTCAAATTTATTTAATTTGGATGACAAATAAAATATTATAATTTATAGCGTTTTTATCCGTGTTGAGTTCTGCAGAGATATTTGCAAAATTCTTTTCGATATTCTTTGCTAAAGTATGAAAAATTATTTTTAAAATTAATTAATTATTTTTTATTAATTAAAAATTACTTAATTATAAGCCTTGCTTTGAAACCCCTTCAAAAAATTGAAAAATAATTTTTCAGAAATTAAATTTTTCTAAATGGTTGCCCTCTCAGCTGAATTACCCAAATGCTTTTTATAAATAATACAATATATCTTTTAGCTCGTTCGATGACATTATAATAATGTAATGGTAAATTATTTTTAAATAAATTTTATAATTTTTCTGGCTTGTATTAATTGGAGAATTTTACAAAGTAAAAGCCGACATTTGAAATCGCCTGAGCCTACATAAGTCATTATTATTCTTATTTTTATTTTCTGTGCATTGTGAATAACTTAATTGACCAGTAATTAATTTAATAATACCTTTCCTTTTATCAAATAAAAAAAATACAGCATGTAAACAAAAAGTGCAAGAATATTAACATCATTAGGGCTTACAATCAAATGCAAGCCCGTAGCCAGGAAAAAAAAATTTCGGCGGGGCGAATCCGGACCTTGTTTTTTTTTTTTTTTTTTTTTGCTCGCAGGGCCAAAATTTTTTCTCCATTGCTATTTTAAAAATTTAAGCGCCCTATAGCAAAAAAAAAACAAAACAGGTCTTTGCAGCGATTTTTCGCTAAAAAAAATGTCATATTTTTGCAATTTTCTAAAATCTTTTTACATAATTTGCAATTTTTCGTACATATAATTGCCATCCCTATTAATTACCGTGTCCGAAACATTCTCAGAGTCCACAAGGTTCATTAAAATAATGCAAATTTTTTCAAAAAAATATTTAAATGAAACTTTTTGAATCTTCAAACGCATTTTATTTGTGAGTAAAATTAATATTTGTGAGCCAATCAAATTAGCAAAAAAAAAAACCAACGGCTTCTGTTTCTTACAGTACAATAATTTAATGAAAATAAAAGAAATTAACCCTTTCGCTTTATAACATTATTTAATTTAATAATTTATCACTAGGGCTTCCATTTTTAGGCAAATGCCTAAAAGTTTTGCGCACTTGATACGCTTAGATAAGCACGAAAAAAGCATTTTCCGCTTGATTTTGGGTGTCTACGATGACTTTTATAATGCCTAACTTTGCCTATTTTGGACTTTTTGTGCTTAATGCCTATTTGCCTATTTTTGTGCCTATTTCGCCATTTTTGACGCCTTTTTCAGGATTTTCGGAAAAATCCATAACAAAAATGCAATAAAAATGAAAAATACACCCCTAAGAATCGACTTGAAATTTTTTAAGAAAATACACCCCTAAGAATTAAAAGAAAATTTCACAAAAATTGATCCTCAAAATTCAATTATTTTTTCTTAATAAAAATTTTTGGTTTAAATAATTATTTTTATCGAAAACAACCTTAAAACAATAGAAATATCGGCAAAATAAGTTTTTTGATTAATTTTTACGTGTTTTGCTACCTAAAAGCTTTAATAAAAATTTTTTTTTGCCTATTTTTGTGCCTAAAAATGGAAGCCCTATTTATCACCGTTTCTTTTAGAAAAAGTGCGTTAAAAGTGGCCTTCTGCTGTTTGCAAAAAAATTACCACTTTAAACAAATTGAATAAATTATTTGTCCATTAAAGAAGCAGGTTTAAATAATTTAATGTAAGTTGTAAAAATGTCCGATTTCCAAGAAAAAATTAAATATTTTTGGCTAACAAAAAATTCTTGGTTCAAATAATTCGACTTTTTTATTCGGAGTTTTGTTTTTTAAAATTTATGAAAAACGATTTTATATTTATTAATTTTTAACTGGAAAAAATAATTAAATTGAATTTTATTTTTAAAACAAGAAAATCTTATCAAATATGAATGAATAATAATGAAATAAATGTTGCAAGGAATTGTTACTCCAAACTCGAGATAAAATATTTTTCTTAAAAAAAGCATTTTTTCTTTTTCTTCGAAAAATTAAAATTTTTTTTTTTGAAAATTTTTATTTAATTTTCATATTTTTGTAATTTATTTAAATTTAAAATTACGAATTTTTCATTTCTTCGAACAAAAATTCCTTTGATTTTTCTTTTTTTGATAATTCTAAGTTTTCTTTGAATAAAAATTAAAGTTTTTTTGGTGTATGAGTTACCTACCAGGGATGGCACGGAATTCCGATTTCCGACTTCCGATTTCCGATTTCCGACATTTTTGGGGTCGGAATTCCGATTTCCGATTTCCGAAAAAATTTTGGTCGCCGGAATTCCGACTTCCGATTTCCGAAATTTTTGATGAAAAGTCGGAAATTTTCGGAAATTTTTTTTTTAATTTTTTTTCAAAAAATTAGTAATTTTTGTACAATTTCAAAATTTTCCGGCGGCGCCTATCGGCACCGCCGGACCCTAAAAACCTTAAATTTCTTGCAAAATTTGCTCAAAATTACAAAAATTTGTCATTTTTTGGACAAAATCTGTTAACAAATCGAATTAAAAATTACAAAAATTTTCCCGGCGGCGCCTATCGGCACCGCCGGACCCTAAAAACCTTAAATTTCTTGCAAAATTTGCTCAAAATTACAAAAATTTGTCATTTTTTGGACAAAATCTGTTAACAAATCGAATTAAAAATTACAAAAATTTTCCCGGCGGCGCCTATCGGCACCGCCGGACCCTCCCCCCCCCATGTTCCCAAAAAGTTTTTGAAAAAAACGCGCCGTAAAAAACGTGTTACATAAAAAAAGATTTTGATAAAATCATTGAATAATTTTTCAAGCAAAATATTCAAATAATCAAAATATTTTTGAATTTCCGATTTCCGACTTCCGATTTCCGACGTTTTTGGGGTCGGAATTCCGATTTCCGATTTCCGAAAATTTTTGGGGCCTCGGAATGCCATCCCTGTTACCTACCCATTGTTAGCTTTGCGTTTTGTACGAGTTACGAGTTGTCATGACACCGGGCCAAAACGATGTCATAAAATGTAACTCATTGACTTATTAATGTGAACTGTTTGTTGTTTGTACTTCCGAAGTTGTGAATTTGCTATTTATTTAAGTATTTATTTTTATTGTGGTAATTTGAAATTTTTTAGAAAATATTATTTGTTCATTTTTTAAATAGCATTGAGAAAATTTTTGGAGACAAAAAAAAAAGCAAAAAATTTAATAAATTTCGTACATTCAAAACTTTTTTTTCAAAATCTATATGTTTTCATTTTATTTAAATTTTACTAATAAAATTGCGGATTTTTAAAAAAATTGTACGTCATTTTGAATTTTTTTCAGAAATAAAAATAAATTATTAAGATAAAAAAGAAAAATATACCTCTAAAAATCGAATTTTTGACTTCAGCCCCCCCCCCCCCCCCCCCGAAGCCAAGGGTCTGGCTACCACCCCCTTGGCAAAATTACCACCAAAAATGCTTTAAAGTCATATCTAATATGCTTAATTTGGATGGCAAATAAAATGTTATAATTTATAGTATCCTAAGATTTTAAAAGTGGTTCTTGATCATTAATTATAAAAATGAAATGAAAATGACATCATCGAGTCCAAATTAATATGCAAAATATCAAAAGAAAGCTCAAGTACGAATCTGAGAAATACGCATATTCTGCAATGGCACAACAACATTTGGTCCGTGTTCACTTCTGCAAATATATTTGCAAAATGCTTTACGATATTCTGTGCTAAAATATGAAAAAATTAATTATAATTTTTAAAATTAATTAATTAGTTATAAGCCACCTGCACAGGAAAAGCACCGGTGTACAGCTGGAGTATGCCAACACAAAGAGACCAATGCAAATGGGCCAAACAATGTATTCAATTGTTAAAAGGTTTAAGCTGTGCAATGGAAATATGCCATTATTGTTGCGAACCGAAAACTAAAATGTGAAATATGAAATACGAAAAATACGAAACTAAAACAAAATACGAAACACGAAATTTTTTTTTTACTGAAAAATTTCTAAAATTTTTTGAATCATTCTCAAAATTTGATCAAAAAATTTTCTAAATCATTTTTATCACCACAATTTTTTTTATCATAAATTCATAAACTTTATAAAATTATTATTTTTTAAATTTTAATTCTCTTAAAATTCCTGAATAAGGTGTGATCTGTTAATTTTCAAATAGGGGAAATTTCGGAAATTTTGTTACATTTTCAACGATTTTTTCCTTTTCTCCCAATTTTCAAAAAAATATTTTCTCTCATCAGACCACACCCCCCATTCTTACCAGTGCTTAAAAAATTCGTATTTCGTGCCAAAATACTTCTTAAATTAGGGGTTTTCATTAGCAAAAGCTATAAAAAAGAAACTAAAAAAAAAAACTAAAAAAAAAAAAAATTAAAAATTATAAAATAAAAATATTATTACTCCAATAAAATAGAAGAAACCGATTAACATGTTAACACTCAGTGAAATCAATAAACGTTTGTTCCTTTCCGATTCTAAATTAATCAATTAAGAAAGCAATTAAAATTAATGAATTAATTAAATTTAACAACCACCTAATGTTTGTCTGTTAGAGAAATAATTGATCGGCCAAATCAAAGCATAACAGATGAATTCAGCACAATAATTTATTAAAGTTTGTATATTCGGCAATGAATTGGTCTCTGGCATATGGCTTAGATCACCAATTGTGCACATCACTGGTCTTAATTAGTGCACAAAACTTATATTTGTTTGGTACTTCATTAGGACATCAAATTTATTTTTAATAATAATGGTCTTAATTAGGACGTCAACTTATTTGTTTAATAATAATAATAATACTTAATTAAGACACATTTCTAATAATAATGGTCTTAATTAGGAGCAATAGGAATTTGCAAGTCGCGCCAAAATTGACATATTTAATTTCACACAAACTTTTCCCAATGCTTTGAGCTGCCATAATAATAATAATAAATGTGTTGTGACTGAGTCGTAGACCATTCGGCCGAATGGTCTACGACTCAGTCACAACAAAAAGGAACTTCAAGTTTTTTGCTCTTCACTGAGCACCCAGTCACAAGGAATAAATGCAATTATGTGCCTTCTGGATTGGTTACCTTCGTCGGCTCGAACATAATGCGCCTTCAGGATTGGTTACCTTGTCGGCTCGACTTTTCAGTGCCTAAGATTTCCGCACCTACTTCCTCCCCTTTACGCACTACTCTGGTTGTTGTGACTGAGTCGTAGACCATTCGGCCGAATGGTCTACGACTCAGTCACAACAAAAAGGAACTTCAAGTTCGACTCCTCCTGGCGGTGGATTATTTACTGATAATAATTCCATAAGGCCGCCACGGCAGCAATTGATGTGCCGATAAGCACCAGAGTAGTGCGTAAAGGGGAGGAAGTAGGTGCGGAAATCTTAGGCACTGAAAAGTCGAGCCGACAAGGTAACCAATCCTGAAGGCGCATTATGTTCGAGCCGACGAAGGTAACCAATCCAGAAGGCACATAATTGCATTTATTCCTTGTGACTGGGTGCTCAGTGAAGAGCAAAAAACTTGAAGTTCCTTTTTGTTGTGACTGAGTCGTAGACCATTCGGCCGAATGGTCTACGACTCAGTCACAACATCAAAATTGTTGTGTATCAACAATTTATTAATAAACACAAATAAAAATAATTGAACAAATTGATGATGTCGGAGGAGAGCAGTGATGAAGGAGAACACAATAATAAATAAATGTCCAATGCGAATGAATGGAGCGGAGAGCGATGAGTGAGGGAATGGGCACACTTATAAAGACGTGGGGTCAGAGAAATGTGGAAGATATAGGCAGAGAGAGAGACAATGGAAATAGTGTTGGACAGAGAAAGGGGGAGAGAGAACAGTCGATAACAATGGTGAAGAGTGATCTTTGATCCCTATCCAACACCTCCCTCCTTAAGTCGATTGTCCCTTGATTTGGGATTCAAGATCGGATTAAGCCATATTTTGGCTTTGACGGATCCAGGTCCAGTCGTTGAGGTGCTTGCCTGGCTCTTCCTGATCGGCGCAAATGTACGGGCTCAGCGGGCGGTTGCTGGCGATTCGTCTGCGGTTTGTGCGCGATCGGCGATTGTGGCGGATTTTGTGCCTGTGTCTGATCATTTTCTTCAACTTGATCATTGTCCTCCAATTCAATTGGGAAACGTCGCCTGATTTGGTTGGCATGACGGTGAATGGCTCGGCCAAGCGTCGGTGCCAAGATGCGATACGTCGGAGATGTGCCTAATTTCTCTATAATTTTTCCCGGGAGCCAAATGGCTTTATTGTTTTTCAAATTCCAAAAATAAATTGGTTCCTCTTTTTGGAAATTGACTGATTTTGCTCCGTGTTTGGTGTTGAATTGGTCTTCCATCTTTTTGGTGTATTGCCCTTGGAATTGTTTAAAATTTTCCAAATTTGTTGGCTGGAGCTTTTGTTTTTCCGGATGGACAAGTGTCATTCTTGTGCGCATGCGTCGGCCAAGGAAAAGTTCGTCTGGCGAGTGGCCGTTGAGTGCCGTGTTTGGTGTCGTGCGATAGGCCAAGAGCACTTTTTGGAGCCAGTCTTTGCCTTCTTGACGGCACTTTTTCATTGACCTTTTAAAAATGTCGACAAACCGTTCAGCGGCCCCATTCGACATTGGGTGGAACGGCGGCGTGAAGGTGTGTTTTATGTCGAATTCTTTGCAGAATTGTGCAAATTCGGCGGATCGAAATTGGCTTCCATTGTCGGAGACAATTTCTTTGGGAATTCCGTGCCGATGCACGAATGATTTGAGCATTGAAATGGTGAGTTGGCTGGATGTTCTTTCCATTTGCCATACTTCTGGCCATTTCGTGTAAGCGTCGACCAATACCAGGTATGTTTGGCCGTCAGCGCACGGGCCGGCGAAATCAATGTGAATTCGCTCAAAAACTCCGTTTGCTGCCTTCCATGGCTGAAGATTCGCTTTTGTAGGATTTTTGGCGGCTGAGTGACATTCCTCGCATTGCTTGACCACTCGTTCGATTTCGGAGTCGATTCCGGGCCAGTAAACGTGGTTCCTGGCAATGGCTTTCATTCGCACAATGCCGGGATGTGCAAAATGCAATGATTTGAGGATGTTGTTCCGAAGTGATGAAGGGATGACAATTCGTTCACCGTAGGCGAGGCATCCTTCGATTTCGGAAATTTGTCCCTTTTTTGGAAGAAAAGGAGACAATTTAATGTCGTTCAGTTTTTGTGGCCATCCGTGTTTGGTGAAAGCGCTAATTTGTTGCAAAATTTCGTCTTTTGCTGTTTCCTCCGCTATTATTTTCGCGGTGATCGGAAGTTGCTCGATTTTGGCCTCAAAAACAAAATTAACACAGCAATCAGTGTCGTTGCAGATGTTTGCGATGAGAATGTCTTCCGATGGCCTCGGGTAATTTGCGATGAGCCTCGAAAGTACATCGGCATTTCCGAAAGCCTTTGTGTTGACGTATTTAATATCAAATTCGTAATTTGACAAAATTAACGCCCAGCGTTGAAGTCGGCTGGCTGAATAAATTGGGATGCCTTTTGTTGATCCGAAGATTGCCAGTAGGGGCTTGTGATCAGTCAGCAGAGTAAATTTTCTGCCGTAGAGCATGCGGTGAAATTTTTGTACCGCAAACACCAATCCCAAAGCCTCCTTTTCTATTTGGCTGTAATTTTGTTGTGCAGCCGAGAAAGTGCATGATGCGTGTTCAATGACACGTTCACTTTTGTCTGGAAATTGATGGCTGATCGTTGCACCAATTCCTCCTTTTGATGCATCAGCGGCCACAATGATCGGCAATTTAGGGTCGAAATGCGTCAGCAATAAATCCGAAAGCATAATTTCTTTAGCTTTTTCGAAGGATTTTTGTTGCGCATTTTCCCATTTCCATGGTATATCCTTTTTGAGCAATTCATCAGTAGGTGCGGAAATCTTAGGCACTGAAAAGTCGAGCCGACAAGGTAACCAATCCTGAAGGCGCATTATGTTCGAGCCGACGAAGGTAACCAATCCAGAAGGCACATAATTGCATTTATTCCTTGTGACTGGGTGCTCAGTGAAGAGCAAAAAAACTTGAAGTTCCTTTTTGTTGTGACTGAGTCGTAGACCATTCGGCCGAATGGTCTACGACTCAGTCACAACAAAATGTTGACAAACACAGTTTTGGCAAAACAAATGGCAATAAAAACTTTGAAAAGTTTACCGCTGCCACCCATTTTATACCTAATTAAAAAGCATTATTTAATTAATTGGGTAATTAATTTATAAATTTACCAAATTGGGAAGCTAACACCGAACAGACGGTCAATTCCGATGCACAATTTTAATAGAACAGCGAATGAGGAAAGAAGGAGTGGGATAATTTGGATGTAAAAGCACAATTCGAGACTGATGAAATTAATGCCGAAAAGGAAAATGAAAAATGGGACTGAATTTCCGGTCAGAATAAATGAGATTAAAAAGGCGTAAAGTGCGATCAAAATGTTGCACTTCGAATGGAGTTCCCTCAAAAAAAGGATGTTTTGGCAATTTAAAATTGGTATTTCGTAGCACAAAAAAGAGAGCACAGAAATAATTGTAAAAAATTTAATTTTCAATAAAATAATTTTTTTTCCATAAATTTAAAATAAATTTTATTATTTTTTAGGTTTTTCTCGCTTTTACACTCTGTTCAAATCTACAAATCAAGGCTCAGCCTAATTATCTTTGTAAGTTTAGTTTTATTCATCCGTTAACCGATTTTGGATGATTTGGGAGTAAATTATAAAATTTTCAACAGAATTTATTTCATAAATAAATTGTTTTTTTTTATTAATATTATAGGGAACCCCAAAAATTGAGTTTTTGAATTTTTTTTTTTTGTCCTTAAGAACATATATTTTTTTTAAATTTTCTATATTTGCTTTTTTCAATTAATTTTAATAAATTATGGCGAAAATTCCAAAGGCATTTCACTTTGATTTGACGGTGACATAGACGAGCAACATGTTGAGAGTGATGCCGCAAAAACAGATCACAGCAAGAATGCCATTGGTGACAATTTCGATTGGCACCATTCCAGCATCTTTGTAAAGATCGTACAGCTAAATTTAATTGAAAAATAATCTTATCACATGCCTAATAATTCGGCTTAAGGAAAACGAACAGGAAAAATAAAGTTAAAAAAACTAATTTTTTAAGGCAAAATCACAGTTTTTTTCGAAAAAATAAACTTTCCAAAAAATCTAAAGCCTTGCTTTGAAACCCCTTCAAAAAATTGAAAAATAATTTTTCAGAAATTAAATTTTTCTAAATGGTTGCCCTCTCAGCTGAATTACCCAAATGCTTTTTATAAATAATACAATATATCTTTTAGCTCGTTCGATGACATTATAATAATGTAATGGTAAATTATTTTTAAATAAATTTTATAATTTTTCTGGCTTGTATTAATTGGAGAATTTTACAAAGTAAAAGCCGACATTTGAAATCGCCTGAGCCTACATAAGTCATTATTATTCTTATTTTTATTTTCTGTGCATTGTGAATAACTTAATTGACCAGTAATTAATTTAATAATACCTTTCCTTTTATCAAATAAAAAAAAATATCTGTAAACAAAAAGTGCAAGAATATTACTTTTTCGCCAAAAATGCCAAATTTTTGAAATTTTGGGGCTAAATTTCAAAAAATAAGATATAAATGGGGTTAGGCGGTGCCAATAGGAGCCGCCGAGAAATTTTTTTTTGAAGACTTTGATGAAAATAATTGCTTAGTCACTAAGGATAATGAGCTGGAAAATTTAAATTAAAAAAAAAATAAATTTTAATTAATTTTTCCAATAATTTTTCCTCTGCCGAATTGTCCTTAAGCTTTTTTTAAATTAAATATTACACAATTTACCTCGTTATTCGCTGACATATTGGCTAAAATTTAAGCAATCATAATTTTTAATTTTTGAATATGCCGTATTCCCTAAAATATTAATATAAGCCCTCCACCTCCCCTGTAATAGATACCCACCCCCTTTTGAAGGGGGTTGAAAATAGAAGCTACCTCCTAGACGCTCCCTATGTATACATATTTATTGGCATTTGAAAATGTATGTAAAAATGCCAGTTAAAGAAAACGTGTTGCGCGACATTTGCGCCGCGGACATTTGAGCCCCGGACAGTTGCGCCGCTCAGTGAAAAATATATTTTAAAAATATTTTACCAATAATTTTAAATCAATTTTACTCAAATTAAACTGTGCAACAACCAAAAAAAAAAGCTAATAAAAAAAAACTATTATCCACCACTGTCGCGTCGAGAGAAAACCTTTCACGTTCGACAAGGATCTCGGCATTCGCAATTACAATGTAATTGGAAAAAACGGGACCAACCAATAACTTTTGTTTTAATTCCATTTAAATGATTTGCTATTTTAAATTAAATATTTTAGATTCAATTAAATTGTCTAATAAAACTTCATTTTATTTTGTTCACTTTTTGCATTTTTTTTATAAAATTTACAGGAAAAAATATATGTGGGTTTTAGAGTTCGGGTCTATGTTTTTCCTGGGTCCAGGTCCAGGCCATTTTTCGGCAAAATGGGTTTTTGCTGAGCTTGTTTTCCTGGGTTTTTGTCCAGAAAATGAAGGTACAGGGAAAATACCAAAAAAAAAAGGATTTCCTGGATTATATTCTTGAATTTGTTATTCTGAATTCCCAATTTTTCAAGATATCAAAAAAAGATTAAATAGATATAAAACACACTATTATTATAAATTTGATATTTTTAAATTTATTCCTAAGACAAATATTATTTGTTTTTGACAAATTTGTTTGATTCTAAAACAAATTTCAAAAAATCCTAGTCAAGGCCTGGATCAAGGCTATGAAAAGCATGGATTTTTCCTGGGCCTTGGATTTTCCTGGATTTTTGTGCAGGAAACCCAGGTCCAACATGGAATTAAGGTCCATCAGGTTTTTTAAAAAGTCGAGCTCTAATGGATTTATACGGACTAAAAACCTTTACCAAACCAAAAAAGGTTAACACAAAAAAAACGCACTTTTTTAATGCGCAGAAAAAAAAATAGATAACAACTTATAAGCCTTAGTCATTATGCTTCATTTCGTTAGTGTTTTTCGCGTTAATAATTACTAAAAGTGCGAAGTTGGGCCGATAAAAAATCTGGGGCCCTACTGTACCAATTAAAAATACAGTATCCATTTGCGCATTTCCTTAAGTTACGAAATAAATGGGGGTATCGTAAACATATGACAATTATTGTACATTAAAAGGTGCTACGACAATTGCGGACCGGCAATTGCGGACCGACGACAATTGCGGACGACAATTGCGGACCGTACTTTGCGGACGACAATTGCGGACGACATTACGGATCGTACATTAGCGGACGACAATTGCGGACGACAATTACGGATCGTACATTAGCGGACGACAATTGCGGACGACAATTGCGGACCGTACATTTGAGGACCGTACTTTTGCCAAAAAAATCACAGCAATAAATTAATAACTAACAAATAGAAAGCACAAATGCAATTCTTTCTTCGCTTTTAAAACTTTAATGAGCCTTTAAGAAATTTTTATATAAAATCTTAACACATTTTTACCGTGATAGAGGGGGATGTTCTTTGGCAAATTGTCTTCTCAATGCCAAATGAAAGGCTTC
>SIJG01000011.1:0-72105 GCA_023374025.1 Heterodera schachtii | reverse complement strand
TTTCATTTTTCTTTAAATTTTATTTTAAGTCAGTGCAAATTACTGAATGATGATCGTGAATATGTGCTTAAGCAGATAAGCAATTCGCTGTACAACTTTGATTGTTTTTGTCCAAATTTAATGCTTTTAAATTACATAGAAAAATTTATCTTTAAATTAATAATAAAGTTACGTAGAAGACAATTCTTAATTATAACCGCCGATTGCAGGAAACTATTCAGCATCTCCCGATGAATTAAAGTGCCAGTGATCTATTTACTCGCTAAACTTTCGCCATTCAGCCCAGTTGAGAATGGAAAATTCAGATTTGAAAACTTAGTACTATTATTGTACGAAATAATTGAGATCGAGGGAGAGAGCAAAGAGAAACACCGTAAGAAAAACATAGATACCAAAATATATGCATATAAATCGCGATATTTGTACATGCAAAATATACATATAGGTTTTTCTCATTTTATTCTCTGTTCAAGTCTATAAAACGGTTTAAGCCGAATTATCTTTTTATGTTTAGCTTTTATCGGTCCCTTTATTGATTTTTGATGATTTAGGAGACAAAATTTTCATAAATTTCATCCAAACTGATAGTTATTGAAATTTTTTAATTTTCTATATTTGCTTTTTTCAATTATTTTTATAAATTATGGCGTCGAAAAACCCGAGGGCATTTCACTTTGATTTGACGGTGACATAGACGAGCAACATGTTGAGAATGATGCCAGAAAAACCGATCACAGTAATAATGCCATTGGTGACAATCTCGGTTGGCACCAGTCCAGCATCTTTGTAAAGATTATACAACTAAATTTAATTGAAAAATAATGTTTAATCCCAAAAGATAATGAAAAAGTTTAATTTATTTTTCCAATATTTTTATCATATAAGCTTTTTTGTTTGTTGAATATTACACCGCTTACCTCGTTCGATGACATTTTAAAAATATATTGGCGAAAAATGTAATCAACCTTAATTTTTTTTTTAAATTTTTGAATGTGCCGTATTTCAAAATATTAATATAAGCTTCCCCCTACGCTTAATAAATACCCACCCCCTTTTGAGGGTTGTTAAAATAGAAGTCATCTCATAGACTCTCCCTAAGTATATTTATTAGTATTTGAAAGTATGTAAAAATGCCAGTTAAAGGAAAATATTGCGACTTTTACACTAACAGTTCGCTAGGTTTCCTTGTCAATCAAAAATATATTTTTATAATATGTTACCAATAATTTTCAACAAATTTTAATCAAGTTATTGTGCAACAACCAAAAAAAAAAAGCTATTAAAAAAAACTATTTTCCGGCACTTTGAGAGAAAAATTTTCACGTTAAACAACGAGCTCGCCATTAGTTGGAAAAAACGGGATCAAACAATTCAACTTTGTTCCATTCATATGATTTGCTATTTTTAAATTAAATTTTTTGGATTCCATTAAATTGTTTAAATAATATTTAATTTAATTTCATACTGAATGATTTTTAATATTGAACAAATTACCCATTATTAAAATATATGAAGATTTTAGTTAAAATAAAATTTTTGGATTATTTTAAAATCTGATTTTAGACTGAACGGTGCAAATACTTAGGTTTTGTGCCGCGGTGCAAATGTCCTTTTTACTGGGCCGCGCAAGTGTCAGTACACCAAAGAAACAAGTACCATTATAAGTATGGCTGGAAATTATATAGACTAAAAAATACCAAATATCGACATAAAATATAGGATAAAAATGCCCAATGGACCAAAAAGCTCGAAATGGTCCAATATAGATGGAGCGAAACATGGACAAAAATATGGATTTTAGAATTCAACCTGGGCCCGGGTCCATTTTTGAATTTTTCCTGGGTCCAGGTCCAGGTCTTTTTTCTGCATACTGGTTTTTTCCTGGGCCTGGATTTTCCGGAGGAAATGCAAGTCGAATAATATTTTAAAATTTGTTATTTTAAGTACCCCTTTTACGGCAAGTTATCAAAAACTGGTTAAATAAATTTAAAAACATTATTAATGTAAATTAGATATTTTTAATTGTTCCTAAGCAATTATTTTTTTACACCTTATTTGGTTTTAAAAAATTTCAAAAAAAAAAAACCTGGTCCAGGTCTAAATCCATGCCATTTTTCGGCAATTGGATTTTTTCTGGACAGGATTTTCCTGGGTTTTTGTCCAGGAAATGCAAGTCGAATAATATTTTAGAATTTGTTTTTTTGGGTATCCCCCTTTTTTATCGCAAGTTATCAAAAAAATGATTAACTAGATTTAAAACAAATTATTATTGAAATAGATATTTTTAGAAGGTATTCATTCCTAAGCAATCAATTTTTCCAAACATTTGGTATTTTAAAACAAATTCCAAAAAAAATCCTGGTCCAAGCCTCGATCTAGGCCATGAGAAGGCTGGGTTTTTCTAGACCTGGATTTTTCTTGATTTTGTCCAGGAAATCCAGGTCCAGATCCAACATGGAATTCAGGTACACCAGGTTTTTTTTTCAAAAAGTCGAGCTCTAATGGATTTACATGAACTAAAACGCTTCACCAAATCATCAAAAAATAATTACACAGAAATGCGCTTTTTGAATGCGCAGAAAAATAATGTAACAACTTAAAATAACCCAAGTCATTATGCTTCATTACCCTAGTCATTATGCTTCATTACCCTAGTCATTATTCTTCATTACCCTAGTCATTATGCTTCATTACCCTAGTCATTATTCTTCATTACCCTTTTCATTATGCTTCATTTCGTTAGTGTTTTTCGCGTTAATAATTACGATGCGAAGCGAACCGTTAAAGAAAATTTGCGGCCCTACGTTATCAATTAAAAATACAGTATCAATTTGCGCATTTCCCTTTCCTTGTGCCGAACGAGTGAGTAAATTGGACAATTCATACATCGAAAATTTTGCAAATTTATAATAAAAAAACAAATAATTTTTTTCTCAAAAAATTAACTGAATTCGTTAGAAAAATTAAATAATTTTTTTTTGTTAATTTTTGAAAATTTTTTTCATATTTTTGAAATTTTATTTAAAAATAAAAAAGTTTTCATTTTTTACTAACCAAAAACTCATTTTTTTTTTTTTTTTGAAAATTCGAGAATTTATTTGAAACTCTAAAAGTTTTGTTTTTGTCTATGAGTTGCCTATTATTAGCTTTGCTTTTGTATGAATTGTCATGACATCGGGCCAAACGATATTTTCGTATAATGTGTTGTTCATTTTCCAGTCCAAGGAAATGCAAGTCGAATAATATTTTAGAATTTGTTTTTTTGGGTATCCCCCTTTTTTATCGCAAGTTATCAAAAAAAATGATTAACTAGATTTGAAACAAATTGTTATTGAAATAGATATTTTTAGAAGGTATTCATTCCTAAGCAATAAATTTTTCCAAACATTTGGTATTTTAAAACAAATTCCAAAAAAAATCCTGGTCCAAGCCTCGATCTAGGCCATGAGAAGGCTAGGTTTTTCTAGACCTGGATTTTTCTTGATTTTGTCCAGGAAATCCAGGTCCAGATCCAACATGGAATTCAGGTACACCAGGCTTTTTTTTCAAAAAGTCGAGCTCTAATGGATTTACATGAACTAAAAAGCTTCACCAATTCATCAAAAAATAATTGCAAAGAAACGCCCTTTTTGAATGCATGAAAAAAAAAAATAGATAACAACTTATAAGCCTAGTCATTATGCTTCATTACCCTAGTCATTATGCTTCATTTCGTTGTGTTTCCGCATTAATAATTACGAAAATGGAAAGCGGGCCGATAAAAATCTTGCGGACCTTTGACGTAAACTGTTTGGAGTTTGTACCTATTTGTTAGCCATGCCGAAGTTGCGAATTTGCTAATATTTATTTTATTTTTTCTTATGGGAATTTGAAATTTTGAGAAAATGTTATATATTTTTTTTATTTTTATTAAGAAAATGCTAAAAAAATGTTTTTTTACTCCTTCAAAATTTTAAATTTATTATTTTTTAAATGTTAAAGAAAATGAGTGCAAATTGAAAAAAAAAATCCTTTAAAAAATATTTTTTAAGAATTATATAAAAGTCTTTAGTAGTTAGTTATCATTAAAATTAAAGGATTTCAGGAGATCAACTATATTTCTCAATTTTTTATGCTGCGAGAAAATTCTGGGATTAAAAAAAAAACTGCTTTTCAACAATTCGGCCTTTTTGACCGTGTTTTTTGTTTTTTAAAATTAAAGACAATTTTGTCTTTATTATTTTTTTCATTTGAAAAATAATTAAATTATTTATTTTTATTTTTTGAAAATAGAAAAACTTTTGTCAAATAACCTATGTAAATAAATAAAATTTAAAAAAAAGAAATCGGAAAATTGAACATGAATAATAATGAAATAAATGTATTCGAAAGGCACGACGACATTTCGTCAACTACCAATAAATCTGACATTCCATCAACTGACATTTCGCCAACTGACATTTAAATTTTTAAATTATTCTTCAAATCTCTTAATGAGACAAAAAAAAAATTAAAAATTTTTGTTCTTTTTGTTTTTCAATGTTTCCACCCTCCATTGGTATCTGTGGGGGAGCTGATCATTCTGATCAGGAATGATCACTAGTGATGGAATTTTAACTTACGAAGAGTTTAAAGTGGATTTTTGCAAATCATTCAATTTTTAATAAAAAAATAACATTTGGGTTTCACGCTAATCAAACGCCAAGGCGATCAAATTTAAACAGATAAAACTGATTTTATTAAAAAATCAACATTTTTATTGAAAATTTCAAGCCAAATTTTTGACGATATTTATTCAAATTTTACAAAAAATTGTTCGGGTTTTTTTCAAATTTCTTAAAATTGGTAATTTTATATCAAAATAAGCAAAAAGTGCAAATTTAGCTTTCTAGGTCATTTTTTGCTAAAAATTACTACTTTTTAAGTTTATAGTATTTTTCTTCTAAAATTGTTTTTAATGTCGTATTCACCCATTTTAGAGACCCCTTTTTTTTACTAAAATTTATGAAAATAAAAAATTTACCATAATTTAGAAATATCATTTATTTCGAACCCTAATGATCATTGTGAAAAATTAAATGAAATGACATCATCGACCCCGAAATTAATATGCAAAATGTAAAAACAAAGTTCAAGCAGGAATGTCCAGAAACACGCATATTCCGCAATGGCACAACAACATTTGATCTATGTTCTGTTCTGCAAATATATTTGCTAAATGCTTTGCGGTATTCAGTGCTAAAATATGAAAAATTAATTAATGTATTTATTTTTATAAATTAAAACAAATTAATTAATTAGAAGCCACCTGCACAGGAAAAGCACCGGAGTACAGCTGGAATTTGCCATCATACCGAGACCATTGCAAATGGGCCAAATAATGTAGTCAAATGTAAAAATATTCAAGCTGAGCAATGGCATTATGCCATAAAAGAATACAATATTCTTAAAAGAGGACTGTAATGTACCGTAATTGTGAATAAGTTCGAAAAATTGATTTTTTTGGAAAAAAGTAAATGATTAAATTAGCGTTTTTCATCAGCAAAAATAATTATAAAAAATTTGAAAATAAGAATATTATTACTCCAATATAGCAGATGAGACCGAGCGACATAATAATACTCAGTGAAATCCTTAAACGTTTGTTCCTTCCGATTCTAAATTAACCACAATTAAGGAAGCAATTAAAATTAAGTTAATTAATTGATTTTAATAACCCGCAAATGACTGTCCGTGGTTTCCATTGCGGAAACAATTGATCAGCCAAATCAATGTATAACAGGTGAATTCAGCACTGTATGTTATTAAAGCTAATATATTGGACATTGAACTTGTCTCTGGCTGATGTGCTAGCTCACCAGTTGTGCGCATCTCTGGTCTTAATTTGGGGCGTAAAATTTATCTTAAATTATAATGACCTTAATTAAGATACCAAAATTATTTTAAATTCTAATGTCCTTAATTAGGACACTAAAATTTATTTTTAATTATAACTAGTGCAAGTTGTTTGATTCGATTTTTAAAACTTTTTTTCTTCTTCCAAAATGTTTCTCTTATCTCTCTCTCTCTCTCTTTCTCTCTCTCTCTCTCTCTCTCACTCCCTCTTTATTTCTCACTATTTCTCTCCTCCAGCATTTCAACTCTGACAATTTCTCTCCCTTTACTTTATTCATCTCTTGCTCTTGATGTCTTTGTCTCTTTCCATCGCTTTTTTCTCTCTTTCTCTCTGTCCCTTTTTTTCTCTCTCGCATGCTCTCTTCCTTCTTTTTTTAAAATCATGTTTTTTTTAAAAAAAACCTGGGTTTGAATCCAATTATTTTTTTCCTTAATTCTTGAGTAATTTTATTTATTAAATAGAAAGAATTCTCTCTCAGTCTTACTCTGTCACGCTTTCTCTCTCTGTCTCTTCCTCCCTCTCCCACCTTTTCTCTCTCTCTCTCTCTCTCTCTCTCTCTCCATCTTTTTATTTTTATTAAAATTTGGGAGGTGTGCCGTGACGCACGGTCATGGTTACCGTAAGTTTCACGGGTTTTTTGGACACGGCATACATCTAAGATTAGGGCGCTACTTGCAAAGTCATAAAAAGAATCATAAGTCGATTTTGTTCGGTTTCGACTTAGGGATTAGGAATTGGTCAAAATAGGTGTCAAATACGTGGTCAGTGACTAAATGCTAATCAAAAAATACGAATTTGCAAGTCGCGCCAAAATTTCTATATTTTATGCTCCACATACTTTTCCCAATTCTTTGAGCTGCCATAATAATAATAAATGTTGATAAATACAGTTCTTGCACAACAGATTGCAATAAAAATTTTGAAAAGTTTGAAGCGGCCACCCATTTTATACCTAATTAAAAAAACAATTATCTAATTAAGTAGGTAATTAATTTTAATTGGCATATTTACCAAATTGGGAAGCTAACAGCAAACAGACGGTCAATTCCGATGCATAATTGTAATAGAATAGCGAATGAAGTAAAAAAGAGTGGAATAATTTGGATGTAAAAGCATAATTGAAGACTGATGAAATTGATGCCGAAAAGGAAAATGAAAAATGGGACCGAAGATAATTTTTTAAATTATTTAATTTTAATTAATGACATAATTTAATATTCCTAAAAAATTGTGACACAAATTTATTTGAATATTAAAAATTGATATAATTTTATATTTCTCAAACTTTTCCAATGCTTTGAACAGCCATAATAATAATAATAAATGTAGACAAACACAATAAAAATTTTGAAGCGTTAATCACTGCCTTGCATTTTATACCTAATTAAAAAGCAACAATTTTAGTGCATATAAAAGCATATTTTGGGGGTTTTTGAGAATAAACGCATATTTTGCCATTTTTGCATTCTTAGAGCGTATTTTGGCCATTTTTTGGAAATTTTAATAAGAAAAATGAGAAAAATACACCCCTAAAGATAGACTTTTTGGGAATTAAAAAAAAAATACACCCTTAAAAATCTAAAATTTTGAGCTTTTTGTCAAACTTTTGAAAAAAATATGTTCATATAAAAAAAATTTTTTGCAATTGTCTAAAAACTTTCCTTAGTCATTGTTTTGGTTTTTTAAAGTCAATTCTGGATTTTTTTTTTTACACAATTTTTGGCATTTTTTGAGGATTCAAAGTCATTTTTGCTAGTTTTTAAGGCATATTTTAATGCATATTTGGGCATTTTTCGGGTTTTTAGGGCATATTTGGGGGATTTTTAGTGCATATTTTATGCTCATATTTGGCATTTTTTTAGTGCATACAACTTATAATCACGGTTTTTTTGAGCTTTTTACAAAGCATCATTCCCCACAAAATTAAGAAGCTCAGAAAAAGTCAGTGCATGTGTAAGAAAAAAATTATATGCTTTTCAAAATCGCAAAGGCTAGAGAGAGAGAGAGAGAGAGTGAAGACATAGAAAAGAGAGATAAAGAAAGGCATAGAGACATGCTGGAAGAAGAGCAAGTAGAGAGAAAAACAGGGCGAGTTAGGGAATGAAAAAAATGATAGAATGAGAGAAAAAGAGAGAGAGAAGAGAGAAGAGAGAGAAGAGAGAGAGAGAGAAAAAAAGAGAGAGAGAAAGAGAGAGAGAGAGACGGTGAGACAGCAAAGAGAGACACAGAAAGAAAAACATAGATACAGAAATATGCATATAAATCGCTAAATATGTAACATGCAAAATACATATACAGATTGTTCTCGTTTTTACACTCTCTTGAAGTCTACAAATCGGGTTCAGCCTAATTATCCTTTTATGTTTAGCTTTTAAATGTCGTCCCTTTTATTGAATTGGGATGGTTTAGGAGACAAATTTTTCATAAATTTTATCCCATTGCATAATTTTTTATTTTCTAAATTATGCATTTTCAATTTATTTTTTTAATAAATTATGGCATCGAAAATTGGCACCAGTCCAGCATCTTTGTAAAGATTGTACAACTAAATTTAATTGAAAAATAATGTTTAATCCCAACGGATAATGAATAGGGATGGGAATTTAAGTCAAATGACTTTTTTACTGACTTTAAATGACCTTAAAATGACTTCAAAAGTGTTCTACACTTTGTTTGAAGCTTCTAACTTGCATTTTTTTGTGACTTTTTTATACTTTTTGGGATTTTTATGACTTTTTTGTGTTTTGTGACTTTTTTCATGACTTTTTACACTTTTTAAGGCAAAATTTGACTTTTGTGAAGAAAATTCCAAAAAATAAGTCGTTTTTCTTCGAGACGGTACTGAAATTTTTTCGTGATTTTTTGGTTTTCATGACTTTTTCAATCGACTTTTTTGAGATTTTTCATGACTTAAATTCCCATCCCTAATAATGAACTGAAAAAATTATAATTAATTTTTTCAATATTTTTTTCCTCTGCCCAATTGTCCATAAACTTTTTTATTATTAAATATTACACCGTTTACCTCGTTCGATGAAATAGAAGTCATATCCTAGACTTTCACTTAAGTATATTTGTTAGCATTTGAAAATGTATGTAAAAATGCCAGTTAAGGAAACGTGTTGCGACTTTTGCGCCTCGACATTTGCGCCGCTCAGTTCAAAAATATATTTTTAATTTTATATAATACATATTTTAGACTTTTTAGCATTTTTTTCCAAATTTTTTGAGGATTTTTAAATTTTATAAATGCCATGAAATTCCAAAATTTCGCAATTTTTTTGTACATATTGTCACCTTTTTTAATACATATTTGGAAAATTTTTAAGGGTTTATCGAAGTTTCTTGTTAAAAGTAAAAATTGTTTTTTGAAAATGGACCCAAAAAAAATATTATTTTTTTTCAAAAAAGGGGATTTCAAGAATTATTTTTTAAAATATTAAAATGTGATTCAATGGCCTATTTAGGTCATTTTATGCCGTTTTGTGCCTATTTCACTCTTTACGTAGAATTTTTCCAAAAATAACAATGTTAAAAATTTTATTTCTATATTTTTAGTGCATATTTTGGCTTTTTGTACATATTTCTAAATTTGAATTCTTAGAGGGTGGGTTTTCACTTTTTGCAATTTTCTTATAAAATAATATGTGGATTTGAGAGTTCGACAGGACCTGGGTCCAGGTCTGTATTTTTCATGGGTCCAGCCAGGGCTAGGCCATTTTTCGACAAACTGGGTTTTTCCTGAGCCCAGATTTTCCTGGATTTTTGTCCAGGAAATCCAGGTCGAGGGTAAATACCAAAAAAAAAAAATCTGGATTCCTGACTGGATAAAATATTGAAATTTTGCATATTAATTCGGACTCGATGATCTCATTTCATTTAATTTTTTATTACATATCAATGGTTAATAGAATTTGTTAAACTATATTTATCGTGGAATATGGCCATAAAAAATCTTTTTTTAAGGCCTCAATTTTGGATTTTTGTCTCCGGAAGAATTTTGTTGCTATTTAAATTTTTTTGGCAGAATAACTATTTTCTCAAAAATTTCAAATTCCCATAATAAAAAATAAAAAAAACAATTAAGCAGCCATATTCTGTGGCACAACAACATTTGATCTAGGTTCTGTTCTGCAAAGATATTTGCAAAATGCTTTTCGGTATTCAGTGCTAAAATATGCAAAATTAATTAACGTAATTATTTTTTAATTAAAAATTAAAATTAATTATAAACCACCTGCACAGGAAAAGCACGGGAGTACAGCTGGAATATGCCATCAAAAAGAGACTATTGCAAATGGGCCAAACAATGTATTCAATTGTAAAAATGTTTAAGCTGAGCAATGGCATTATGCCATTAAAGAACACAGTATTCTTAAATGGGAACTGTAATATACAGTAACATTGCATGAATTGGTGACCAAAGTACGCCAAATTACAAAAAAAAAATCCTACATAAAAAACTGTAACTCGATTATATATTCTATCATTAGTATTTTGGAGATAAATACAAAAATAGAACAATTTTAGTTCGGCGCATAAACTTTTTTCCAGTACTTTATGTTAAATTAAATTTTTTTTTTTTTGCCTAAATATACTCCTATTAGAGTTCGACCTGTAGCTTGATTTAGGCCTGGAATGGATTTTCGCAAAGAAAAATTCTGATAAATACTAAATTAAGGGTTTGCATTAGCAAAAATATTTACAAAAATTTTACTATAAATTAATATATTACGCCAATAAAGCAGATGAGACCGGTTGACATAATAACACTCAGCGAAATCATTAAACGTTTGTTCATTTCCGATTCTAAATTAATCAATTAAGAAACCAATTAAAATTGAGTTAATTAATTAATTTTATCAACCAGCAAATGACTGTCCGTGGTGTCCTTTACGCAAATGATTGATCAGCCAAATCAATGCATAACAAATGAATTCAACACAATATGTTATTAAAGTTAATATATTCGACATTGAATTGGTCTCTGGCTGATGTGCCGGATCACCAATTGAGCACATCACTGGTCTTAATTAGGGGCATAATTTATTTTTAAATTATAATTGAATTAATAAAGACATTAAAATTTATCTTAAATACATAATGACCTTCATTAGGACATCAAAATTTATTTTTAAGTTATAATGGTCTTAATTAGGACGCGTGACTCAAGGTAACAGTTACCGTGAATTTCACGGGTTTTTGGTGAGACCACGGTTACGATCACGATTCAGGGGTTTTTTGGTCACGGCATTCGTGATCAAAGATTCCAAAAACGTTAATCAAAATATACGAATTTGCAAGTCGTGCCAAAATTTATTTATTTAATATCCCACAAACTTTTCCCAATGCTTTGAGCTGCCGTAATAATAATGCGTGTTGACTAACACTGTTTTTGCACAACAAATACCAATAAAAATTTTGAAAAGTTTGAAACGGCCACCCATTTTATACCTAATTAATTAAAAAGCAATGAATTAATTGGCTAATTAATTAACTTTAATTTACTATGTTTACCAAATTGGGAAGCTAACACCAACCAAACGGTCAATTCCGATGCACAATTGTAATAGAATAGCAAATGCGGAAAAAATTAATGGAATAATTTGGATGTAAAAGCACAATTGGAGACTGATGAAATTGATGCCGAAAATGAAAACGAAAAATGGGACCGAATTTCCGATCAGAAGAAATGATATGGAAAAGGCATAAATTGCGATCAAAATGTTACACGTCGAATGGAGTGCCCTTAAAAAATTTTTTTATTGAAAAAATGCCATAAATGGGCTATATTGACAATTTAAAATCGGAAAACAGTACAAAAAAAAAGCACAAAATTAATTAGAAGAAATTAAAAAATTTTTAATAAAAATTAAAATAAATTTTTTATGAATATTTTAATTTTTCTCGTTTTTACATTCTGTCGAAGTCTTAAAATCGGATTTTTTTAAATTTTCTCAGATTAAGTATCTTTCAATTTATTTAATTAAGTTATGGCATCAAAATCTGAAGGCATTTCACTTTGATTTGAAGGTGACATAGACGAGCAACATGTTGAGTGTGATGCCGGAAAAACAGATCACAGCAATAATGCCATTGGTGACAATTTCGATTGGCACCTGTCCTGCATCTTTGTAAAGATCGTACAGCTAAATTTAATTGAAAAATTTTATTAAGCCTCTTACAATTCGGCTTAAGGAAAAAAATCTATTGGAAAAAGTATTTTTTAAACATAATAATTTTTCAAGGCCAAATCACAGTTCTTTCAAAAAAAATATAAAAAAATTAAAGATTTTTTATTAAATTATACAAAAAAATTAAAACTTGTTATTAAAAACTTTTACCTCGTTCGATGACATTATAATAAATGTATTGGTAAATTATTTTAAATTAATTTATATATTTTTTGGATTGTTTTAAATTGAAGAATTCCACAAAGAAAAGCTGACTTTATGAAATCGCCTGAGAATATGCCATTATTATTAATATTTTCTGCGCATTGTGAATAACCTAATTCACCAATAATTAAGTTAATTGACACCTTTGCTTTTATCAAATGTAAACAAAAAGTGCAAGAATATTATTAATTAATATGATTAAGACTTCCAATCAAATGCAAGCCCGTAGCCAGAACAAAATTTCGGAAGGGGAAATCCGAAAACCTTTTTTTTTTTTTGCTCGCCGGGCCAAAAAATTTGGGGCTAAAATTTAAAAAATAAGATATAATGGGAGGGGGGCGTCTGGCGGTTATGTCATACCAATCGGACAAAAGATCCAATTTTTAAATATTTTTGTATTACCGCGAACATTTATTTTGACAATTTCCCAATTCAGTCCCAAAATTGATCCCTCTTTTCATTATTCTTTCTCATTCATGTTGTTCAGTCAGTTCAGTTTTTTGAAGAAAAGCATTTTGTTTTTATAAACTAATTAAAAAATATTTTTTAGCTTGGTTTGTGACGCTTCTAGGATGAAGTTCCATATCCATTCGTTCCATATTTTTACATTTTCGAAAAAGAATTTCTCGAGAATATAATTCAAATTTCTTAAAAATTGGTAATTTATATCAAAATAAACAAAAAAAAAAATGAAAAATTTCACCTTCAAAGTCATTTTTCGCTAAAAATTACTATATTTTAATTTTATTAATATTTTTATGCTAAAAATTACTATATTTTAATTTTATTAATATTTTTATGCTAAAAATTACTAATGTTTTAATTTTATTAATATTTTTATGCTAAAAATTACTATATTTTAATTTTATTAATATTTTTTCGCTAAAAATTACTATGTTTTAATTTTATTAATATTTTTATGCTAAAAATTACTAATGTTTTAATTTTATTAATATTTTTATGCTAAAAATTACTAATGTTTTAATTTTATTAATATTTTTATGCTAAAAATTACTATATTTTAATTTTATTAATATTTTTATGCTAAAAATTACTATATTTTAATTTTATTAATATTTTTATGCTAAAAATTACTATGTTTTAATTTTATTAATATTTTTTCGCTAAAAATTATTATATTTTAATTTTATTAATATTTTTATGCTAAAAATTACTATGTTTTAATTTTATTAATATTTTTATGCTAAAAATTACTATATTTTAATTTTATTAATATTTTTATGCTAAAAATTACTATATTTTAATTTTATTAATATTTTTATGCTAAAAATTACTAATGTTTTAATTTTATTAATATTTTTATGCTAAAAATTACTATATTTTAATTTTATTAATATTTTTTCGCTAAAAATTACTATGTTTTAATTTTATTAATATTTTTATGCTAAAAATTACTAATGTTTTAATTTTATTAATATTTTTATGCTAAAAATTACTAATGTTTTAATTTTATTAATATTTTTATGCTAAAAATTACTATATTTTAATTTTATTAATATTTTTATGCTAAAAATTACTATATTTTAATTTTATTAATATTTTTATGCTAAAAATTACTATGTTTTAATTTTATTAATATTTTTTCGCTAAAAATTATTATATTTTAATTTTATTAATATTTTTATGCTAAAAATTACTATGTTTTAATTTTATTAATATTTTTATGCTAAAAATTACTATGTTTTAATTTTATTAATATTTTTATGCTAAAAATTACTAGATTTTAATTTCTTCTAAAATTATTTTAAATATCATATTCAGCCATTTTAGAGATTCTTTTTTTACAAAAATTTATGAAAAGAAAAACATTTATTTCGAACCCTATTGATCAGTGAAAATATTGAATGAAATGACATCATCGAATCCGAATTAATATGCAAAATGTAAAAACAAAATTTTCAAGCAGGAATGTCAGAAGCACGCATGTTCCGCAGTGGCACAACAACATTTGATCTATGTTCACTTTTGCAAAGATATTTACAAAATGCTTTGCGGTATTCAGTGCTAAAATATGAAAATTAATTAATTTAATTAGTTTTAAATTAATAATTAATAAATTATTTTTTAGAAATGAAAATTCATTAATTATAAACCACCTGCACAGGAAAAGCACTGGAGTACAGCTGGAATATGCCATCGAAGCGAGACAATTACAAATGGGCCAAACAATGTATTCAAATGTAAAAATATTCAAGCTAAGTAATGGTGTTACGCCATTAAGGAACACACAAGTCTTAAATGGGAAATGTAATGTACAGTAATTGTGAAAAAGTTAGAAAAGTGAATTTTTTGGTTAAAAGTAAATTATCAAATTAGTGTTTTCATTAGCAAAAATAATTATTAAAAATTTTAAAATAATATTATTATTACTCCAATATAGCAGATGAGACCGATTGACATAATAACACTCAGTGAAATCAATAAACGTTTGTTCCTTTCCGATTCTAAATTAACCAATTAAGGAAGTAATTACAATTTAGTTAATTCATTAATTAACAACCCGTAAATGACTGTCCGTGGTGTCCATTGCGGAAATAATTGACCAGCCAAATCAATACATAACAGATGAAATCAGCACAATATGTTATTAAAGATAATATGGTGGACATGGAATTGGTCTCTGGCTGATGTGCCGGATCACCAATTGTGCACATCACTGGTCTTAATAGGACACCAAAATTATTTTCAATTATAATGATCTTAATAGGACTCGAAAATTTGACACCAAAATTTGTTCAGGTGCGCTCGCTTTGCTCGCGCCACTTCGCGTTAATCATTTTTAATTTTTCTTCTTTCTCAAAAATTTTCTTCTCTTCCTCTCTGTCTCTATCGCGTTCTCTTTCTCTCTCTTTCTCCTCTCCTTCTCTCTCTCTTTCTGTCTCTTTCTTTCTCACTATTTCTCTACTCCTTAACTTCATCTCTGACAATTTCTCTTAATTCTCCTTATTCAACTCTTGCTCTTTATGTCTGTCTATCTCTCTCTCTCTATTCTTCCCACTGGCATGCTTTCATCTCTCAATCTCTGTCTTCTACGTTTTTCTCTCTCTCTTCCTCACTCTTCCACCTTTTCTCTCTCTCTCTCTCTTTGTCTCAATGTCTTACTCTCTTTTTCCCCTCTCTTCCTCTCTTTTCAGTTTCTCCATTTCTCTATCTCTCTTTCCGTTTTTTCATCTCAATCTTACTCGATCTCTCCGCCTTATCATTCTCTCTCTCCCTCTTTTCCAATTTATCTCTCATCTTCCCTCTGGCATGCTTTCTTTTCCTCTCTCAACCTCTCTGTTTCTCTACTTCTTTCTCTCTCTCTCACTCTCATTAGGATACAAAATTATTTTTAATTAAATTACCATTAATTAGGACACGGAAATTTATAAACGGTAATAAAAAAAAAAGTCAAAACAAAAGGTAATGAAATTCGAGATATACGAATTTGCAAGACGAGCCAAAATTAATATATTTAATATCGAACAAACTTTTCCCAATGCTTTGAGCTGCCGTAATAATAAGAAATGTTGACTAACACTGTTTTTGCGCAACAAATGGCAATGAAAATTTTGAAAAGTTTGAAGCGGCCACCCATTTGATACCTAATCAAATTAAAAAACAATTAATTAATTTGGTAATTAATTTTTCATTGGAATGTTTACCAAATTGGGAAGCTAACAGCAAAGAGACGGTCAATTCCGATGCACAATTGTAATAGAATAGCTAATGCGGTAAAAATGAGTGGAATAATTTGGATGTAAAAGCACAATTGGAGACTGATGAAATTGATGCCGAAAATGAAAACGAAAAATGGGACTGAATTTCCGATCAGAATAAATGAGATGGAAAAGGCGTAAAGTGCGATCAAAATGTTGCATGTCGAATGGAGTGTCCTTAAATTTTTTTTAAGCTTAATCGAAAAAATTAGTGAATAATTTTTTTTAAATCTATATTTGCATTTTTCAATTAATTTAATTAAATTATGGCGCCGAAAATCTAAGGGCATTTCACTTTGATTTGACGGTGACATAGACGAGCAACATGTTGAGAATGATGCCGGAAAAACAGATCACAGTAATAATGCCATTGATGACAATTTCGGTTGGCACCGGTCCAGCATCTTTGTAAAGGTTGTACAGCTAAATTTAATTAAAAAATGTTTAATCCCAAAGGATAATGAAAAATTTTAATTAATTTTTCCAATATTTTTTGTCCGTAAGCTTTTTTTAATTGAATATTACATCGTTTACCTCGTTCGATGACATTTGAAAATATGTTGGCGAAAAATGTAAGCAATTTTATTTTTTTTTAATTTTTGAATGTGCCGTATTTCCTAAAATATTAATATAATCTCCCCTCCCCCTCCCCTGTAATAGATACCCACCCCCTTTTGAGGGGGGTTGAAAATAAAGCCACCACATAGACTCTCCCTAAGTATATTTATTAGTATTTGAAAGTATATAAAAATGCCAGTTCAAAGAAAAGTGTTGCGACTTTTGCGCCGCGACATTTACGCCGCACAATAAAAAACGGACACTTGCTCCACGAAAATTGAGCCCGGACATTTGCGCTTCGGCACTTGCGCCGCCAAACAAAAATGGATTTTTGCGCCGCTCACAAGGGAACTCAAGAACGGTTTGTCGGAAAACGTAGATAAATTTGGTATCATAGGAGCTCCCGTAGCTAAAGTTGGTTAGAGCACGGCACGGATTACTGGGTCGTGGGTTCGAGTCCCACCGGACGAGTTATGGGAGAAAGTGGGATAAAGGACATGGGAGAACCTCTAAAAGGAGCTCCCGTAGCTCAGTTGGTTAGAGCACGGCACGGATTACTGGGTCGTGGGTTCGAGTCCCAAAGGACGAGTTATGGGAGAAAGTGGGATAAAGGACATGGGAGAACCTCTAAAAGGAGCTCGCGTAGCTCAGTTGGTTAGAGCACGGCACGGATTGCTGGGTCGTGGGTTCGAGTCCCAAAGGACGAGTTATGGGAGAAAGTGGGATAAAGGACATGGGAGAACCTCTAAAAGGAGCTCGCGTAGCTCAGTTGGTTAGAGCACGGCACGGATTGCTGGGTCGTGGGTTCGAGTCCCAAAGGACGAGTTATGGGAGAAAGTGGGATAAAGGACATGGGAGAACCTCTAAAAGGAGCTCGCGTAGCTCAGTTGGTTAGAGCACGGCACGGATTGCTGGGTCGTGAGTTCGAGTCCCACCGGACGAGTTATGGGAGAAAGTGGGATAAAGGACATGGGAGAACCTCTAAAAGGAGCTCGCGTTTAGCTCAGTTGGTTAGAGCAAGGCACGGATTGCTGGGTCGTGGGTTCGAGTCCCACCGGACGAGTTATGGGAGAAAGTGGGATAAAGGACATGGGAGAACCTCTAAAAGGAGCTCGCGTAGCTCAGTTGGTTAGAGCACGGCACGGATTGCTGGGTCGTGAGTTCGAGTCCCACCGGACGAGTTATGGGAGAAAGTGGGATAAAGGACATGGGAGAACCTCTAAAAGGAGCTCTCGTAGCTCAGTTGGTTAGAGCACGGCACGTATTGCTGGGGTCGTGGGTTCGAGTCCCACCGGACGAGTTATAATGATTCACAATAGAAGTCGACACTGAATAGACCCTGAACTATACAATGATACTAAATTTACATACATTTTGCGACTAACAGTTCGCTAGGTTCCCTTGTCAGTCAAAAAAATATTTTAAAAATTTGTTATCAATAAATAATTTTCAACAAATTTTGCTCAAAATACTGTGCAACAACCAAAAAAAATCAAAAGTCAGGCTTTTTTCAAAAAGTCGAGCTCTAATGGATTTACATGGACTAAAAAGCTTCACCAAATCATCAAAAAATAATTACCCAGAAATGCGCTTTTTGATTGATGTAACAGCTTAAAATAACCCAAGTCATTATGCTTCATTAGCCTAGTCATTATGCTTCATTACCCTAGACATTATGTTTAGTAGAGACCGGAAATTTCAAATTTGCGGATCCCGCTGCGGGATTGGAACCCAAAATTTTTTGCGGGACGGGATCCCGCGGGATTAATCCCGCAAATCCCGCATTTAAAATTTGCGGGATCCCGCGCGGGATTGCGGGATTTTGAAAATTTTTAAAAAATCAATTAAATTTCAAAAAATTTCCAAAAAAGAAAAAATACCTGATATTTTGGAAAATAAATTTTTAGGGGCTGGCGGGATGCATTAAAAGGGGCGACTAAGATTTTCCGAATGGGTCAGATGGTAAAGAGATCGGGAATCAAATCTGTTAATGGTCGATAAATTTGACTATTTTTTGCTTTTCAAAAATGCTTTTTTTCGGCGCAATTTTTTCAAAAACTAGGAACAAAGGGGTCCGGCGGTGCCGATAGGCGCCGCCGGAAATTTTTTTTTGAAAATTTTGTCAATTTCTTAACTGATTTTGTCCAAAAATGAAAAAAAGTCGTACTTTTTGACTCATTTCTACAGCAGGATTAATAAGTAAACGCCGATCCGGCGGTGCCGATAGGCGCCGCCGGGAAATTTTTTTCAAATTCTAGATGAAATTTGAGTTGAAAAATGGATTTAATTTGATTCAATTTATTATAATTTATTCAAAAATTTTGGCATTCTGTTCTTTAAAATTTTCAAAAAATCAATGAAATCCCGCAGAATCCCGCACAAAAAGTCAAATTTGCGGATCCCGCTGCGGGATTGGAACTCAAAATTCTTTGCGGGACGGGATCCCGCGGGATTAATCCCGCAAATCCCGCAATCCCGCAAATCCCGCATTTTCCAAAAAATGCGGGATTGCGGACTGGGATCCCGCAAAATCCCGCGCGGGATCCCGTCCCGCGCCGGTCTCTATTCGTTAGTGTTTTTCGCGTTAATAATACGATGCGAAGCGAACCGTTAAAGAAAATTTGCGGCCCTATGTTATGAATTAAAAATACAGTATCAATTTGCGCATTTCCCTTTCTTGTGCCGAACGAATGAGTAAATTGACCAATTCGTACACCGAAATTTTTTTGCAAATTTTCAAATAAAAACTAAATAATTTTTCTCAAAAAATTCGGATTGAATTTTTTCGCTAGAAAAATAAAAATAATTTTTGTTTTTTGTTAATTTTTGAAAATTTTTTCATATTTTGAAAAAATTTTTTCTTTTTTATTAACCAAAAACAGATTTGGATTTTTTTTTTAATTTAAAAAGTTTGTTTTTGTCTATGAGTTGCCTATTATTAGCTTTGCTTTTTGTATGAGTTGTCATGACATCGGGCCAAACTATATTTTCGTATAATGTGTTTTTAAAACAAATTTCAAAAAATCCTGCTCCAATGCTGGATCCCGGCCATGAGAAGGCTGGGTTTTTCCTGGGCCTGGATTTTCCTAGACTTTTTCCAAGAAATCCAGGTCCAGGCCCAACATGGAATTCAAGTCCATCAGGCTTTTTTCAAAAAGTCGAGCTCTATGGATTTACATGAACTAAAAAGCTTCACCAATTCATCAAAAAATAATTACACAGAAAGGCGCTTTTTGAATGCGCAGAAAAATAATGTAACAACTTATAATAATAACCCTAGTCATTATGCTTCATTACCCTAGTCATTATGCTTCATTACCCTAGTCATTATTCTTCATTACCCTAGTCATTATGCTTCATTTCGTTAGTGTTTTTCGCGTTAATAATACGATGCGAAGCGAACCGTTAAGGAAAATTTGCGGCCCTATGTTATCAATTAAAAATACAGTATCAATTTGCGCATTTCCCTTTCTTGTGCCGAACGAGTGAGTAAATTGACCAATTCGTACACTGAAATTTTTTTGCAAATTTTCAAATAAAAACTAAATAATTTTTCTCAAAAAATTCGGATTGAATTTTTTCGCTAGAAAAATAAAAATAATTTTTGTTTTTTGTTAATTTTTGAAAATTTTTTCATATTTTGAAAAAATTTTTTCTTTTTTACTAACCAAAAACAGATTTGGATTTTTTTTTAAATTTAAAAAGTTTGTTTTTGTCTATGAGTTGCCTATTATTAGCTTTGCTTTTTGTATGAGTTGTCATGACATCGGGCCAAACTATATTTTCGTATAATGTGTTTTTAAAACAAATTTCAAAAAATCCTGCTCCAATGCTGGATCCCGGCCATGAGAAGGCTGGGTTTTTCCTGGGCCTGGATTTTCCTAGACTTTTTCCAAGAAATCCAGGTCCAGGCCCAACATGGAATTCAAGTCCATCAGGCTTTTTTCAAAAAGTCGAGCTCTATGGATTTACATGAACTAAAAAGCTTCACCAATTCATCAAAAAATAATTACAAATAAATGCACTTTTTGAATGCGCAGAAGAAAAAAATAGATAACAACTTATAAGCCTAGTCATTATGCTTCATTTCGTTAGTGTTTTTCGCGGTAATAATTACGAAAAGTGGGAAGCGAACCGTTAAAAATCTTGCGGACCTTTACCAATTAAAACTACAGTATCCATTTGCGCATTTCCCTTTCTTGTGCCGAATGAGTGAGTAAATTGACCAATTCGTACACCGAAATTTTTTGCAAATTTATAATAAAAAAACAAATATTTTTTTCTCAAAAAATTAACTGAATTTCGCTAGAAAAATTAAAAAAATTTTTTTTTTGTTAATTTTTGAAAATTTTTTTCATATTTTTGAAATTTATTTAAAAATAAAAAATAAAAATTTTTTCCTTTTTTTACTATCCAAAAACTCATTTTTATTTTTTTTAAAGTTTTTTTTTGAAGATTTGAGACTTTATTTAAAACTTAAAAAGTTTTTTTGTTTTTGTCTATGAGTTTATGAGTTGTCATGACATCGGGCCAAACGATATTTTCGTATAATGTGTTGTTCATTTTCCATCTCTTTCTTGGCAACGCATTGACGTAATATTAATGTTACTGTTTGGAGTTTGTACCTATTTGTTAGCCATGCCGAAGTTACTAATTTATTAATACTTATTTTATTTTTTATTATGGGAATTTGAAAATTTTGAGAAATAGTTATTCTGTCGCCAATCTTTAACTCGGGCGGGGTTTGGCCAAGTGTGTGGCTTGGCCCTGCTGAGGCGGGATTGGTTCCCGCTCCTCTTCACCGCTCTCGTCCCTTTTTCCTCTGCTCACTCCGCTCGCTGTGTCGTAAAGGGAAGCGCACCCTTTTTGCCGTCCGCTCTGATATGGGTCTGATGTTGCTGACCGATCCGATCAGCGCCAAAGGGGGACGAGAATGGGAGGGGGAGGGGTGACAAATTTGGACTGGTGCTTGGATAAGGTGTGCAGCGATTTGCTGCTTGCTTAACGGCACCACCGACAAGATTTGTTGTGAAGGGCTTGTCGGACCCCTTTGAGCTGCTCTGAACGGGCGGGAGTTGCTCTTTGCTGTTTTCTGCGGCGGATGCTCCGGCTGGCGGGAGACTGATACCGATCCGCGAGACTCCGGCTGCGGGAGTCTGAACTGCTTGAAATTCGCTTATGCTCCGGGCCAATTCCCGGATTCTCCAATGCCAAAGGGAAAGGAATTGGGATCGGGAGGATTGGGGGAGAACGACGAGGGCTGCCAGGAAAGGAAGGGGTCAAGACGTGAATGGGCACCAGGGGTGTGCGAAATTTCGTGTCGTTTTCGTGTCGTCCCCTTTTTTCGTCACTTTTTGAGTTTCGTTTTCGTGTTTTCGTTTTCGTCCTTAAAGAAATTTTCGTTTCGTTTTCGTTTTCGAATTTAAAAATTTTAAATTTTCGTTTCGTTTTCGTTTTCGTCAGACGGAATTTTGACGAAAAAAGACGAAATAAACAATTTAAATTTTTCTTATTTTCAATTGGCATTTTGTATTTTTATACCCACTTTCTTTTTTGGGTTTTATTTCTCTTTTTTATTTCTTCATTAAAGCTTATGACTTATTTTTTAAGGAATAAAGCTTTGCCAATGTCTTCCAAAAGCAAATATATTTATTATTTTAATTGCGAAGCAATTGCAAGTGGTAATTTATGGACATGCCGTTCCGAAAATTGTCATTACAAATTTGAATCGAAGAAATTGTGCGGTTATCCCTTGGCATCGCTTCGCAGTCACTTAAAACATCATCATGCACCTCAATTTAATGAATTGGAAGAAAAAGAAAAAACGGCGGAAAAGAACAAAAAGAAGGAAGATGAACCAAAACAATTAAGTTTGAAAAGAATGTTTGCGTCGTCGAATCCTAAAAATTCTGGGGCTAAGAAAATTGCCTTGTCTGCTGAACCAGCAAGTTCTTCGCAATTGACCATTGAAAAAACATTTTGTCAGTTTTTATTTTTGTTTTGTCTAAATATTTAATTTTAGCCCAATGGACACCGGATGGCGAAATGACATCAAAAATTGACAAAGCTATTAATGCAATGATTTGTACTGCCGGCTTGCCTTTTTCTTTTGTGGAAGAGCCTGGTCTAAAAAATTTGCTTAGAATGTTGGCCCCACATTACCAAATAAGGTCAAAGAACTCTAAATTAATGAATTACAAAAAATAATTTAGGGGTAGAAAGTTTTTCAACACCGATGTCTTACCACGTGCTTATGAAAAGATGTTACAAAAAGTCAAATACCAAGTTGATGATACCGAATACATTACAGTGGCGGTCGATTCATGGTCTTCTGACACAACACACTCAATCTTTGGGCTAATTGGGCATTTTTTGGATGCAAATTTTGAACCCAAGTTCATCGTTCTTGCGGCTACACCAATTAAATGGCGCCATACTGGGATTAATTTTTCCAACATTTTCTCAAGGGTTGTCTTTGATTTTGCTGGTTTTTATAGAGCATATTAATTTGAAGATTATGAATGTTTACCAGATTACGGAAAAGAAATTGCATTTGATTTTACGTGATGATGAGAGTGCAATGAAATTGGCGACAAATTTATTGGGGTTTGATTCTATGCAATGTTTTGCACACAAAATACAACTGGTAGTTTATTCTGCATTAAATCTGTTACTTTTTTTTAATTTAAGGCAGTAAATGATGGTTTAAAATTGCTTGGTGGTTTCGCTGAAGTAAAGGAACGAATGAAAAAAGCAATCCGTCGGGTGCGAAAATCACGAACAATTGCGGATGATTTCAAAGCACTACAAGATGAAAATGATCTCCCACCGAAAACTTTACAAAAAGTAATAATTATATATTTAAATAAACGTAAATTAGAACGATTAAGGACATTGAAGTACGTTGGAATTCAACGTTTTTGATGATTAACCGCTTCTTGGAAAACAGATCAGCTCTTGAAATGATGCCGGCGCGGGACGCCAAATTTCCGTGTTTTACTAATGTTGAATGGACAATGATGAAAGTGCTATGTAAAATTCTTCAGCCAATTTACCGGGCAACAATGCATATACAAAATCGGAAAACCGGGATTTCTGGTGTTATTCCATTGTATCGAGTTTTAAAACAAAATTTGAGCAATTGGGCAGCTGTGGAAGACTTTCCTGAGGTGCGAAAACGCATAGTGGATTCATTGAATGAAAGGATGAAAGGTATTTTTAACAAAAATGAAGGTCAACGATAACTTTCAATTTAAGATTGGGAGCACAACAAAAATTTAATATTGGCCACAATTCTTGACCCATCTTACAAATTACAATTTTTTGACAATTATCGTGTTGACTTTTTCAAAGATATGCTTTTGCAAGAAGTGGAACGATTGGCCCTTAATGAAGTTGACATTGGACAAGGAATTGACGAATCAATAACGAATGCTGATTTAATTGACGAAGATGATCCATTTAAGGCTTTTCTGAGCGAACAGTCAAGTAGCAATTTTATTTTTCCGACAATCCCATCGCCTTCTCCTTCACTGATTGACACCAAAGCAAAGGCCGCGGGGGTGAGACCATTTGTTTTTCTTTTTTAACTTAAAATTTAGCAAGTTGCCGATTATTTGAACTCGGCCCTTTTCGAGGGCGCATCTGCTGTTTTTTGGCGCCAACCAATTAATTTGGCAAAATATTCACTGTTGATTCCGCTTGTTCGCAAATATCATTCAGCACCGATGGGAACAATGGAAGTGGAACGATTGTTCTCAACTGCTACTTTCGTGTTAAATGATCGACGGAAAAGTCTTTTACCTGATAATTTGGAAAAACAATTGTTTTTGCACCACAACTTGATGCTTTGCGGATTTTCTAATGATTAAATTTTATATTTGATCATTTTCGTGTTTTTCGTTTCGTTTCGTACGAAAAGGCTTATTTTTTCGTTTTCGTGTTTCGTTTTCGTCCAAGAAAAAATTTTCGTTTCGTTTTCGAGTTTTAAAATTTTTAATTTTCGTTTCGTGTTTCGTTTTCGTGAAAAATAAATATTTTCGTTTCGTTTTCGTTTTCGAAAATTATTTTTTTGGTTTTCGCACACCCCTGATGGGCACCTTCGTTTGGCCCCGCACGAGAATTTGCCGAATGTGATGGAGTGTGGAGGGTGCTTTTCCCTCCTTTCCGAGTCCTCCAAGCCGTTTCAGCACGAATTTATTAAAGCAAAACGAATAATGAATAAAAGCGACGAAATTGATCGAATTGGGCGATGGGACGGGGGAATTGGAGGAATTGGTCACAGGCAGACCGAAAAATGAAGCGAAGGGACAGACCCCTTGCAGTGAGAAATGAATGCAGATTAACCGAAGGAAGAGAGCGACCCCTTGGCCGGGGGCGCTTAAATAGACAATTTTGAAGGGGGCGGGCAAAAGGTAAAGCACGTGGACAAATTGTGAGAGGACAAAAAATGGACAGAAAATTCTAGAAGCGAATTGCGAACAAAGGAAATGGGCACACAAAAATTGAATGTGAATTGGCAGATGTGAAAGTTAGGAAAATTGTGAAAGGAAAATTTGTGAGCACGAAGTTGGCCGAAGATGAGCCAACCGATGAGAAAAGAATTTGAATTGTGAAGGGATGCGATGGGGCAAAAATGGGACAAAGGAACGGGCAAAAATGTGAATGGTACGAAATGGAGAAATGCAAATGAGAAATTGGATGAAAAAGGGGCAAAAATTAGGAATGATCAATTATGAATGAATTGATGAATCGGGACTCGCCCCGATCTTCTCCAAGAACATCCCTCATTCTTTTTGCTTCGACTGAGTCCCGTCCCGTTCATTTATTTTTGGTTTTCCGCTAATCATACGCCAAGGCAATCAAATTTCAACAGAAAAAGCAGATTTTATCAACTCTAAAAAGTAAATAAACATTTTTTGAATTTTTTTTTCAAGTCATTAGCATGTATCATGAGCATTTTGCATTTTTCTACAAGATTTCAACCTGAAAGGTTTGAACCGAGTTAGAAAAATCAACATTTTTTATTGAAAATTTCATATATATTTTTTTATCGAAAATTTCAATCCAATTTTTTGAGGAGATTTATTCAAATTTTACATGAAAAAAATGGATTTTTTTAATAAAATTGTACGTAATCTTAAAAAATGAATTTGCATGTAGGGGAACCGAACCTGGGGCTTAAACAAACACTGTTTAGCGCACTTCCTTTACACCATAGACACGGCACAAATGATCATAAAATATTCAAAAGTTTGGCACTTCATAAGTTGGCACTATTGCTCATTTTGCCATTTTTCTTATGAAAAAATTTTATTAAAAGGAAGAAATATCACCTCTAATTTGGGAAAAATATGTCATTTTTTCAATTTTATTTTATATTTCGTGACTTTTAGTCCATATTTTCTGGCCATATTTTGCGATAAATATATTTTATCAAATCCTATTGATCAATTAAGGGTTTTTCATTAGCAAAATATTTAACCAAAATTTTAATATAAATTAATATTATTACGCCAATAAAGCAGATGAGACCGGTTGACATAATAACACTCAGCGAAATCATTAAACGTTTGTTCATTTCCGATTCTAAATGAGCCAATTAACAAAGCAATTAAAATTTCATTAGGGGTAATTAATTTTATCAACCAGCAAATGACTGTCCGTGGTGTTGTCCATTACGCAAATGATTGATCAGCCAAATCAATGCATAACAAATGAATTCAGCACAATATGTTATTAAAGTTAATATATTCGACATTGAATGGGTCTCTGGCTGATGTGCCGGATCACCAATTGTGCACATCACTGGTCTTAATTAGGGTCATTTTAATAATAATAATAATAATGGTCTTAATTAGGAGACCAAAATTATTTTTAATAATAATAATCTTAATTAGAGCATCAAACTTATTTTTAATTATTTTAATTTTAATGGGGCAAATTTATATATTTAATAGACCTCAAAAATTAGGGAAATAACTTTTTAAAAATTACTTTAATTTTATTTATAAATTGGCATATTTAATTTCACACAAACTTTTCGCAATGCTTTGAGCTGCCGTAATAATAATAAATGTTGACGGACACAGTTTTGGCACAACAAATGGCAATTGTCGCGGAATGGACAAAAAATCACTGGAAAGGAAATCTTTCCCTCCAAGGGAATTCTTTCCTTTCCCTGTCCAACGGGGACAGTGTTGAAAATGCATGTATTGAATTCAATGTCCAAATGTGGACACTGAAACTGAGAGTTCTCTGTAACTCTCTTAATGACCCAACGGCGGTCAAATTATGGTCTGTAAGAAAGGGCTCCTGATTGTCCCTTTTACAGATTGAGAGAAGAGCTTTTCTCTTACTCTTTATTCAATTGAACACAAATACAAATTGTGTTAAATTGGAGTGAAATCCAAAATGAAGAGACGTTCCAAGAAATGAGAAGAAGTGAGAAGAAGTCAAGAGAAAGAGAATGGGAAGGGCTTTTATACCCTCACAAATCAATGGGGGCGGAGCAAATCACGTGAACAGCGCACACACACAAATCGATCGATGACTCATAGGGAAAAATAAATGCAAAGGGAAAAGGATGACTCATAATTAAAGAAGGGACCGAGAGAAAATTGATCAATAAATAAATGAACAAAATTAAATGTTTAATGAATTTATGTCGCTTTCCGCGACATTCTCCGGGCCTCGAGGATGGCGACAATTCTGTTGTCGTCATTCTTTGTGTTGTCGTCATCCATCAGTTTCTTTTCACCATCGGTTCACTGGACGTCGTCGGACCACACGTTGAGGACGGTTCTCCAGATGTCCATCAGGGGATTGGGCTCGGTAACGTGCAGGAGGATGAAGTTCATTCTCCTCTGGTGCTCTCCATGCAACTCTGACTCGATGTCGGATGCTGACAAGCTCGATCGGGTAAAGATCGACTAACATCCCTCCCTCATGAGGGCTGAAGCCCACATATTCTTGTATGCACGGTGTTAATGGGTCTACTTGGAGACCCATCCGCACAAAATGGTCAAGAACTGTTAGACCCGGAGAAAGGTATAGACCCTCCGGACCATAACAGGTGAGTCCATCGAAATGAATATCGACAGCTCTGCCAAAATGTTCGCCAATTAGAGTGGCTCCTCTACCAAGCTCTCTGCGAAGGTCCTCATCGACAATACGGCGATCCCGTATTGTCTCATACCAGTGCGATCCATGAGACCGCTCAATCCATGAGCTCAATGGCTCAGTTTGACGATGAACGCGTGGTTCACGTCGGAGAGGAACTCTCTCCTCCTGGTCTCTTTCTGGGTCGCCAAACTCAAAAAAGCGATCGTTGATGATCTCAGCATTCTCGGGTATGTACACCCGACGAGCCGAGAAGAATGGACCTTCTCGAATGGGAATAGGCATTTCCTTTATGTTTGATTTGAAAAATGTGGTTGGGTGGGAAGTCTCCCACCCTTTTATACCAGCATCCATCACGTGAGTCACGTGATCTGACTTTGAATCGAAAATTTTCGATGAGTCATTGGTGTGAGTATGGGATGACTCATGTTTGAAGAATTTTTTGTGGTGGGGAGGATGGGAGGTGATTCAGCATAATCACATCCGAAGGATCCTCCCCCCGCCAAGTACAGTATTAACAATACTGTGACAATACCGTAGTCCCTTCTCATCAGAGACCAGGAAATTAATTTCCAAAGTCTATAGAAGGGCGAAATTTTAATGAAGATGATGAGGCAAATAATGCCCCAATAATCATTAGAAATGTGAAGGATGATCGGAGGCCAATTAAGGACCAAAGGGTGGCCTTCCAATCAAAATTCCAATTCAGCCAATTGGAAAGGCCGATTTGTTTTTGGAAAGATTAGAGTTAAAATCTTCCAATTGTTGATACTGGACATAATGCAATGTTCCAGCAATCTCAAATGATGTTTTCCCTGCCAAACATTTTGTTTGGCAGTTAGTTTGAATTTTGGCTTTATCGAAAGCCAAAATTGTTTGATAAATTGTGGAATTGGAATCACATTTTGTGGAAAAATGTGTTCCATCGTCGCATGTAATTTCAGCAAGTGCATTGCCAAAGTTGGTTGAGCACACATACTTAAATTGTGCTCCGGTTGAACAGCTGTAACAGCCAGAAATGTTCAATGGCAAAATTGTGCAAAGACTTTGGTGTAATTCCAAAGCCATTTGAAGACCTTCGATCTGAAGGTTCAATTGAACAGGACTAAATCCTGTCAAAGCGAGAATTCTTCGCCCACCGTTTCTCAGTTGAAAATTTTTGATGTTTAATGGAAGTCTTCGCTCAGGACTTTCCATTAATTTTTCCAGATTGTGTGAACGGCAATTGCAGTTCACTAATCCTCCCGAATGATCGGGCAGGCAATCTGTGCATGCTTGTAAGCCAAGACTGCAATTGAATTCAATTGCTTCTTGGCGATTTCTGCACTTGAAGTCAATTTTTAATGGCTCTCTCGTCAAGGCCATTGTGTTCCCGTCATAAACAAAATCAGAGTTTAAGACGGGTGCAGGAGGAAATGTTACTCCTATGGGAGTAAAACTGATGTTGTTCCATTTCAGTGTCCTCCCTGGATAGAAGAACACATCGCTCGATTTGGCTTTTTCATTTATTGAGTCAAGGCGAATTGTTGCATATACAACATATTCCCATGCATTACAGCCTATGACTTCATAGACTGTTTTGGATTTTGGTTTTGCATACCAACGGTAGAATAGGCATGCACTGCCGCCTAAAAGGCATTTGTTGCCCCAAAAGGCGGTACTATCCAGGCAAAATGAATTGCCAGGATAACCGTTGGTATCGTTTAGCTCAGGGATAGAAGTATTGTGGCGAACTTCGCCACAATAATTTCCTTCACATGAGCCCATCTTTGGGCATCTTTTGCCCGCCAAAATATTTATTTCATATGAACGTTGCCAAGCTTTTGTGAAGCTTTGGCATTCGAGTGCTAATGCTTTCAGCACAATTTTTATGGAACCAAGCAGAACACCTTCCTCTGTTTTCAGAAGAAGAGTGTTTGTTTGACCTGCTGGCAACATTGTCAGTGTTGCTGAATTTTCGACAATGCATTTCATGCTTGTCATGTTTTTAAAGCATTTTTCTGATTTGGCCATAATTGCTACAGTCTCTGCTCCAACTGAATGGTGGAGAGAGACAGCAAAAAGGACAATAAATGCTGTTGTCCTGAAGACACGCTGTGAAGTCCAATTGTGTGAAGTCGTTCTCCTTTGCCTCCTTTCTCTTTGATGTTGGTTTGGCACGGCGAAATAGACTATTGGCCTGATAAATTGGATTATCAGCCAAATAATCATGTGAAGTCCAGAAAAAAGGACTTTCAGTATGGAATAAACCATAAAGCTTATACTCATTAATGAAAGGCAAAGTCCTCCAGCTAACATGGAAGACACCAACGGATAACACGTTGGGTTTGCCAATTGTTCCATGCATAAATAGCATTCGATGAGTACGCATTCATCGACTGCTGGACATAAAATGTCCTTTTTAAACATGTGTTTTGAATCCATCCAAAAATGACCTTGACATTGGTAGTCATTTAAGAGGATTTCTTTTGGCAATTCGTAAGTGAGTTTGTGTACATTCTCATGGAAAAATTTTGTTGACTGGTCGTGTAATAACGACTTTTCGAGGCATGGTTCCATACCTCTTTGATTTAATGCCATGAATTGGCATTTCTAATTGAACGCTTCTAATGGCACCTGGTCTGCCATTAAGCTCAATTATTTTTCCCAAAGTCCACTGATTCCGAGGAGTGAATTCCCCATGAATCAGGACTATCATTCCTTCTTTTGGCTCTCCTTTGTCTTGGAGATGAGTACCTTTGTGATCCCACTTAGACCTTTCTCTAAGAAGGAGAAGGTACTCATTATGCCATTTATTCCAGAAGCTTTCATGGGCTTCTCTGGTTGCTTTAAATAAAGCAACCAATTTCTCCGATGATGAAATTTGCTTGTCGTTGGGATCGGCTTCTTCCGTCGTTGTCTCCCAATTTATCTGTAAATCGGGTTGAAGTAAGTCGATGGGGCGGAGTGGCTGAATGCCATCCGCTCCCTCTGATACAACAGTGATTGGCCGATGGTTGAGAGTAGCCTCAACTTCGGCCACAAAAGTGTTGAGCTCATCATAATTGAGGATTTTTCTCCCCAATGTCCGTTTGAAGCAATTTTTGCATAATTGCACGAGACGTTCGTAAACGCCACCTGCCCATGGACTAATTTGAGCGATAAATTTCCACTTAATTTTATTAAGTGCAAGAAATTCATCTTTGTTTTGCTCAACTCCCTTTGGAGTTGTCAATTGCTCAATCGTTTTTTGAGACAATTTAAATGAAGTGGCATTGTCACTCCAAATTAAATCTGGTTTTCCCCTCCGACTAATGAATCGTCGGAGGACATTTAAAAAAGATTCGGCCGTTGTGTCAAGCATGGCTTCTAAGTAAACTGCTCTCGTTGTGAGGCAAGTTACTATAATTATCCATGCCTTGACTTTCTCTCCTGCCAATCGTGTCTCTGTTGGCCCCAAAAAGTCAATACCAATTGACTTAAAGGGCATTTGTCGGCAAACTCGTTCCTCCGGCAGTGGAGGCATTTTTGGTAAGGCAAATTGGTATGCCTTCATTCTTCGGCATCGACGGCAGTTTTTTTATAACCCTTTTTACTGCCGTTCGAGACTGAGGAGTCCAATAATTGTTGAGAAATTCCGTAAGGGTGCTGTCCACCCCTAGGTGATGTCTTTTTTGGTGACATTGCAAAATGATAAGATCTCGGATTTCCGAGTTCTTTCCAAGAAGTATGGGATGTGAAAACCCATAAGGTTGGTCACTTCTTGTTAATCTCGTTCTCAGCCTGAGAATCCCTTCACTATCAATTAGTGAGGGAAATTTTGTGAATTCATCTGGATCATTAAATTGATCCAAACGAATTATAAGGTACTCAGCCAGCAGAACATCTTCTGCTGTGAATGGTCCGGTTTTAGAAATCTTGACGATTTCCTTCCGGTGCTTTTTTGTGAGCTCTGAAGGGTCTCTTCCATTTAACAATTTCAAATGGAGAAACCGTATTACAAAGAGAACTGTCCTGACCATTTTCGTCCAAAATCAGTGCGCCAAATCCAATCGCACTGATCGCGGCAAAAATGCGCACCGTATCGGTGTTTCAACTTCGAATGTGTGGCCGGCGCCCCCACAAAATGTCCAAGCCACGAAATGTCCAAGCCACGAATTGTCCAAGCCACGAAATGTCCAAAAGAGTAAAAAACCACGAAATGTCCAAAAATCTAAAAAGCTCATAAAAAACCGGAAAAGGAGTCTAATTAAGGGTTTTCGGGGTCGCTGAATACTAATACGACATTTATATTGCCCCTTACCTAACCCTAGACCCAGCCGAATAAGAAAAATCTCAAAATTCGGTTAAAATATATGCTGTTTTTTGTTTTCAGATTTTGTTATTCATTGATCGAACAAATGATTCGTAATAAACTTGAAAGTCTACAAAAAGTCGGAAGAAGCGTTATTTGTCAGACATTTCAAAGACAACTGAGGAGGCCGTGAATTTTGGAGTGGAGGTTGACGAATTGCATGCCGTGATAACTTCCGACAATGTTGAACAACAGACTTTGAACGAGGCTGAACTTTCAACAGTGACCTTTGAGCGCGGAAAGACCAATTTTGGGGGAGATTGTCTATAGTTGAACGGTATGTTTAAAGTGCCGCAATAAATTTAATTTCTAAACTATTCAGGATTTCGATTCACACACCACTCAGGAAATCGCTGGAGATGCACAAATCGCAGTTGCTCAGCATCAGGGGTGTCATCGCCAAAACCTAAAAACCGGGCGCGTGAGTTCAAAAACCGGGCAAAAATTTTCAAAAACCGGGCAAAAAACCGGGCATATATTTTTAGCTAATAATTCAATGTATAACAACCTAAAAACATTTAAACAACATATTTATCACCACTTTTCACCTGTTTGAGCAAGTTTGGCAATGAAAGAAAATAATTGTGACAGTAATGTTTTGAGACCGGACTTGGCGCTATATTAAAAGTTGTCCCAGTTTTCTAAGAAAATTAAGGATTTTAAAGGCCCGGCGGTGCCGATAGGCGTCGCCGGAAATTTTTTTGAGATTTTGGCTATATATTTAACAGTTTTTCGATCAAAAATTATTGATTTTGCCAAAAAAATCAATTCTTACCAGTGTAATTTCACTCCCGTTTTTTGGGTAAAATTTACGGGAGCGGGAGCGGGAGTTCGAAATCTTCCGGGAGCGGCAGCGGGAGCGGAATCCCGTAAAACTCCCGCTCCCGTAAAAAATCCCGTTCACCGAAAAAAGCGGGAGTCGGGAGCGGGACTCCCGTAAACTCCCGCGGGACTCCCGCTCCCGCCGGTCTCTAGTTTAAATGAATTAATAGCTTAACAATGAAAATTAGACTATTAATCTTGGCGAAATGTTTAATAAAAATAAAATAAATGAAAGGAAAACAAGAAAATTGAAAAAATTAGGCAAAACCCCAAAAACCGGGCAAAAAATCCGGGCAAATTCAAAAAACGGGCAAAAACCGGGCACAGACCCCCAAAACCGGGCAAATGCCCGGTTTTCCAGGTAAAATGACACCCCTGCTCAGCATATGCAAACATCACAAACAACGGCGAAACCGGTGCTACTGGAACCTTGAGTCAAAGAGAACATAACCATCTCCCAGCAAACCATCTCCCAGCACCTCAGAAACAACAAGTTTGTTTAAATTAAAAATGATTAATTAATGTTTTGTATTAAAGGCAGAGTCAAAGCGGCAGAAAATAAAAGAAACTGTCCTGGCCGAGCCATGTCTGAAGCCGACCCGAAGTTTGTCAAAAGTGAGGCGATCAGCAACGGATGAAGCATTTGTGGCTATGAGTTCCAACAATGCGTTGACTGAAATGATTCGGCGTGAGAAGAAAAAATTGTTGGGAAACGTCGATGTGCAGGACCCACTGGTCTTTGTCATTCCAGCAACGTTACGCGAAAAACGTGGTGAGGACATCGTCTTGTATGACAGTCGCAATGTCAGGCAAGGCGAAAAGGACGTGGTCCTTATTTTCGGCAGCGTTAAGGTACATTTTTTGGCTATAAAAATTCTATTTCTTAATGGTTTTATTTTTTTAAGACTCTGGACATTTTGCGCCAATGCGGCACATGGCACCTTGACGGCACTTTCAAATGTGCTCCGGCAATGTGGGAGCAGTGCTTCGTCATCGGTGCTTCAGTGCATCATAGGATGTGCATCTGTATGTGGTGTCTTCTGCCTGGAAAACAGCGACGCTACTACGAAGAGGCACTGAACTTTCTCCGTGGATGCACCTCACCAGTGGTCCCAGGCAAAGATGAAAGCATCGACAGACAGGTGGACGCTGCCCGATCTGCTCGCCATTTCATTCACAAGCGACACAAACGATACATCCTCCAGGATGCTGCCATTATGCGAATTTTGGCTGACGCGTCATACAACAACAACGGTGACATCCTGATCTTATGACGGCGCTCGGTTTACAAATTGAGGGATATGCAGGAAAATTGAAGGATTTCGAGAATTTTGATGATTCAATTGTCCATGTTCCGTAAAGAATTTTATTGAATGTTTAATAAAAATATTTTTTTTAATATGTGAAGCTGAGGGTATGTCTGAGAGAATTCGGATCGCATAGGAACCCTAAAACTTGTTCAAAATTTGATCAGCGCCCTTTTTAGGAGCTTTGAATTCTTTTTTTTTTGCTATTTTATGTTTATATTTGGTCTAGGGTTAGGTAAGGGGCAATATAAATGTCGTATTCGTATTCAGCGACCCCGAAAACCCTTAATTAGACTCCTTTTCCGGTTTTTTATGAGCTTTTTAGACTTTTGGACATTTCGTGGTTTTTTACTCTTTTGGACATTTCGTGGCTTGGACAATTCGTGGCTTGGACAATTCGTGGCTTGGACATTTCGTGGCTTGGACATTTCGTGGCTTGGACATTTCGTGGCTTGGACATTTTGTGGGTCAGCGGTATGGCCAGCAGGAATGGCCAGCAGGAATGGCATTTTGTTGTTGCTGTTCAATGTCGAAAGTGCCGTGTTGGCGTACCGTATCAGGCATTTGAGCATCATCATTTGTTGGCACTTCACCAGAGAAAGTGCCGTTATGTTGACGACCTTGGTCCATGCGTTTCTTTCGTCGTTGACGCATTTTGTGATAATTGACTTCCTTTTTAATTTAAAATTAATTAATTTGTGGCATTATGTTTTGTTAATTTGTTCTCAATTTTGTTTTGTTTTTTGTTTTGTGGCTCAGTTCTTCGGATTGATATTTTTTGCTGTGAATGAATTTTTACTTCTCATTTTTGCTCTCCTCCGATCTTTTGAATATTATTTGGAAATAAATCTCTCCTGTTTGGTGAAGTCGTTTGGATTGTCGTGTTCGTACGAATTTGTTTAATTTTGTTTGGACAGGGTTTTAATTGTTAGAATTTGCAGTGGTATAATTGTTTGTCAACGAGCGAAATTTGTGCCTGTGTCGGCCGAAAAGTGGAGGATATTTTGACTTGGCGCTCCTGCAGTTCTGGGTAAGCTTCAACGACAATTTCGATTAGTGGCAATTTGTGGGATTAAAGTGAGGAAATACGGAACAATTCATTCGGAAAGACAAAAATTTGGTGATCCACAGATTTGGGCACTAATTTAAGAGTTTGGAAAAGTCGGAAAAGTTAGATCCACAGCTTGGGCTAACAATTTTACTGAGGAAGTTGGTTTGTATACGCCGCGCTGCACTGTTAAAGCATCAAACGCCATTCAAACTTATTTTGTTCCCCAGTCCGGACAAAATCATCTACAAACACACCACTTGAAAGCAGCACTATCAGTAATAGGTTGCATTGAATTCAAATCTTCAGCAATACTCACAGCAAGAGATTGCACCACACAGATTGTGGTTTACATTCAGCAATTAGTGGAAGGAAAAAAAAGGCTAACGGCATGATTTTTCGGTCACCTCGTAGAGGGGGAAATCAGCGACAGGCGGTTCAGGAAAATGTTCAGCCTCGAAACCAAAATTTTCCAGCATTTCCACCAATTAATTTGGAAAATCAACAAAATTTTCAACAGAGAAATGAAGAGAATAATGAGCGAAATAATGCAAATCGGAACCATTCAGGGACTCAAATGGACGAGCAAGAGATACACAACCAATTGCTCAATGTGAATGAACAATTGAGGGAGCTGAACGCAGAAGACGAGCACCGTCTATTGGATGAAAGTAATCGAAACCGGGGTGCAAATAGGGACGAAAATTTGGTAGACCCGGGTCTTATTCGACAAAATCAAATAGTCGGAAATGTGACACCACGCGAAAATGATAATTTTCTTACGTCAACTCCAAATATCAGTCCAATTCACCACGCGCAACGACAGTTGAATTTTGAGGGAAATCGTAGAAATTGGGAAAGACCCCGAGACGCACGCGGTCGCTTCATACGCTTAGAAGCTAACGACCAAGAAGCAGACAATGTTGTTTGTTACAATTGTAACGAACCTGGTCATGTTTCACGGAATTGCAATAAGACAATGTCCCGCCAAAACCGAAACGAATTCCCATCGTCTTTTCCTCAGCAGAATCAACAACAAACCCCAAATACTGTTGCCACTGGAGCGAACCGAGTCTTCCTAAACTCGAAAAACGGAATGCCCTCAGCAGGTCGTTCGCAGAATTTTCTAAAGCAAAATTGCATTAGAATGGAGGAAGAAGTGAAAACAGATGCAACTGTTGCCGGTGTTAAGTTGGAAAGAAAAGTAGTCGAATTTTTAAGAAACGAGTTAGATAAGGCAAAAACGAAGCCAGACAAAACAGGGGAAAGTCCAGTAATCGGAAAATGGTTACGGTTGAGCTCAAAGTTTTTGAAACCCCGGCCACCGCAATGCTTGACGGTGGAGCACAAATCTCTTTAATGGGCGGAAAATTTTTCTACGAACTGATAACAAACAGAAAATTGGAACTTCATAAAAACGGATTTAATCGCGTTTCAGCCCGAATTTCTGATGTGAATGGCAAAGAATTAGAATGCTTCGGAGTCATTTCACTCCCTGTCGACCGGGATGGTTGTAAAACAACTAATGTTTGTTTTCACATTACAAGTGCCCCCTTCGGATTCGACTTACTTATCGGTACAAATGCGTTGCGTTCCTTGGGTTTCTGTCTTTTTGACATCCCCAACAAAGAAATGATTAATTTTGAGGAAATAAACCCTCAAAAGAAAAACACAGTCAGTGTCATTTATCAAACAACTTTAAAACCGTTCACAATGCAATTCGTTACATTGTCAGTTGGAAATGAATGGAATGGTAAAGATGTTGTCATCACGGCTGTCAATGAGAAAAGTCCTCATAAACTGGAGCCAACCGTTGGAAAGGTTGAAGAAGGAAAGATAACGGTGCCAATTCTGAATACGTCCGATCAATTCGTGCAGATTCCTGAAAAAGAAATAATTGCCGAATTAGCTCCTGCACTTTTGATATCGGAGACGGAAAATTCGGTCATTTCTTCATTTCTAGTGAATAATTTTACCGTTTCTTCGATTGAAGCAAAGAATAATGCTCGCGACAACGGAATTCGTGGTTTTTTGAAAAGTCAGTCGAACATTATGTCGATTGAAGAATTTACATAATTTGAGGAGTTAATCTGTAATTTCGGAGAAATTTTCGCAATTGCTGAAAATGAGTTGACACAAACGAATTTGGTCGAACACAAAATTGATACGGGTGATGCAAAACCGATCAAAGCAAAACATAGGCCAGTTCCATACGCCTACCGAGAAAAGGTGGCTGAAATGATCAATGATTATCTTGGGAGAGGCCTGATCAGACCATCCTCTTCACCTTGGGCGTCGCCAATAGTGATTGTTCCAAAACGCGACGGAACCCTCCGTTTCTGTGTTGATTATAGAGGCCTAAATTCAGTTACAGTAAAAGACGCATTTCCTTTACCAAACATAGACAATACTCTTTTGGCACTCGGGGGACGAAAATTTTTCTCAGTTATTGATTTTATGTCAGGTTACTGGCAAATAAAAATGGAACCCGAATCAGTCGAAAAGACAGCTTTTGTTACGGAATTTGGACTGCATGAATTTACAGTTTTACCTTTTGGTCTTTGTAATGCAGTAGCGACTTTCCAACGCTTCATGACGCGACTTTTCGATGGAATGGTAAACGATTCAGTGTTCATATACATTGATGATATCCTGATTGCTTCCGAGACCTGGAGCGATCATTTAACAGACCTTGGAACAGTTTTTGAACGTATAAAAGCAGCAGGACTGAAACTCAAAATCACAAAATGCCACTTTGCCGCAAAGGAAATTCCTTTCCTTGGCCACATTCTGACCCGTAAGGGCATAAAGATGGACACTGACAAAGTCAAACCAATTATCAACCTTCCAACTCCTAAAACGAAAAAAGAATTACATTCACTCCTCGGATTTTTCACTTATTACAGAAAATACATTTTTGGTTTTGGAGTATTGGCCAAATCACTTTTTCGCCTACTTAAAAAGGACGTGAAATTCGAAATGGGAGAAACTGAATTTGGAGCGATTAGAACACTGAAAAAGAGTATTTTGGATCAAGTAGTTCTGTATTTTCCGGATTTCAAAGCGGCAATGGAAAACCCGCAACGGCAATTTGTTATGTTAACTGATGCTAGCAAAATCGGTTTGTCGGCTGTTCTTTGCCAAGCAGACGAATTGGGTCAGCTTAGGCCAATTTATTTCGCGTCAAGACAGTGTAATAATCACGAGTCACGCTATTGCCCAACAGAGCTTGAAGCATTGGCAATTCGTTTCGGAACAAAGAAATACGCTCAATTTATTACCATGATACCCACGCGAGTAATAACAGACCACCGGGCACTTGTTTCTATGTTTAAAAGTAAGAATGAGACAGGAAACAGCCGAGTTGACAAGTGGTTATTAGCTATGAATTCTCGCTTTATTCTACAAGTTGAGTATCAACCAGGCAAAATGAATGTGGTTGCTGATCTTTTATCTCGGTCCAAAAGTCTGACAAGAGAGGAAAATGTTGAAATCCAAGAGGGGAAATTTGAGTGGCAAATGCCAAAGGAAACAGCTCAGATTGGGCAAATTAAGGAGAAGAGAGTTGCGATAGTTGAAGGAATTGAAAATGATCAGAGAAAAGATTGGGCACAGAAATCGAAAGAAAGTGAATTAGGATTTGTTTACGATTTCTTGGAAAAACGTGTTTTGCCAAATGATGTTCGTGACCGTCAAAAATTAATGAGTTATTTGCATAATTACTCACTAATTGAAGGAATGCTTCTTCGAAGCGATAAGAATGGGAAATTACAGTTGTTTGTGCCACGGGAATTTCGAGAAGGAATGATAAGAGAGAGACACTCGGGAATCTGTGCGGGTCATCTTAGTGGGAAGAAAATTTTCCAACAAATTTCCGAACTTTATTTTTGGCCAAACATGTACGGGGATTGCGTCAGAGCAGCACTTAGGTGTAGAATTTGTGCACATGCGCGAAAACCGAGTTCAAATGAACCACCACTAAATGTAGTTGAAACAATGGAGCCATTGGAGTTAGTTTGCATCGACATTTTATCAATTGGACCAGCAAATTCATCCAATCATTATATTTTGGTTGCAATTGATCATTTTTCAAAATATTTGGTAGCAAATCCAATTCCGAACAAAAACGCTGACACTGTTGCCAAAAATTTTGTCAAAAACTTCATTTTAGTATTGGGCACACCAAAGAAGCTCCATAGTGACAAAGGAAAAGAATTTGTCAATGAAACTCTTACGGAAATTTCGAAAATTTTAAAAATCGAAAAATCAACGACTTCGGGTTATGATCCACAAGCCAATGATGTCACTGAACGTGTTAACCAAACTATTTTGGGAATGCTTAAAAGAGCAACTTATTCTGCATGGGAATGGGATGAGAGACTTCCATTCATCGTTTTTGCGTATAATTCAACACCATCCGAAACAACAGGATTATCCCCGTATCATTTAATGTTTGGAAAGCCAATCAATTTTCCATTAGAAAATCAGTTAAAATTTGATGTAAATCCGCTTTACACAATTGACAAAAATTCATATATCCAATTGTTTCGTGAGTCATTAATGCAGCTTGTTGATGAGGCGCAGAAAAATTCAAATTTGAGTCGGTCAAAAATGAAAGAACATTATGATGCGCAAGCAAAAGTTACCGAGAATAAGTTTCAAATTGGAGACCGAGTCATGATAATTTTCCCCGGGTCCCATAGCCGATCACCACACAAAAAGATTTTATGGAATCACTTTGGTCCATTCCGAATCACAGAACTTAAAAAATCCACGGCTACGGTAGTCCCATCGGACAAACCCGCGGGCGAAACCATGGTGGTACCCATTGAACGCCTTGTAAAAGTGCCCATTGAATTACCAAACATTTGTACCATGCCAAAGGGAAAAAACCCATATAAGAACATTTTGAATGGACTTATAAGCGCGGCCACATTAATCTATTGCGAATTGGAACACGGCGAAAATAAACTGCCAAATCAAAAACCGATTGATAATTTAGTTTGTCAATTGAGGGCAATTGAATTTTTAGGTGGTGCGGACGAAGTGATGGAGACGGAGGAGCCAAAAGAGAAAGATGACAAGGGCGAAGAAGATGAAGTGTCAGAACAGTCAGAGAATAGCGAAGACGAAACGGAACAGCCAAAAGAGAAGGATGACAAGGGCGAGAAAGACGAAGCGCACGAAAAGTCAAACGAAGACGAATTGTCAATGCTCGGAGATGAAATTGAAGTGCCAAAGACCATCTCCTGGGGCATGGTTTGCATTGGAGAAGAACATAAGTGCTGTAAAGACTTATGTGTGGCGGATTTGGATGCCGTGTTGGAGCGATCAGGCTTAGGCCTCCTCAAAATTGACAATCCGCTGAAGGCTCTCCTAACCACTTTTTTGCTCAAATCTGAGGCTGTGGCATCTGCATCAGCAGGCAAAAAGCTGATCATGCAAATTTTGGAGTCGGACGTTGGCTGGGAGCTGGCAAATTACTGCAGTTCGCGAGAAGATGATGTAAAAAATGGAGCCTTCCCGTCGGAATCTGATGTGGAAAACACCCTAAAAGTGTGGACCGAACATTGCCAGGTCATGAATGAAGAATTGAAGAAGACGGGGTATGGGCCGATCGCAATCGAAACGCCCGAAGGCTTGTCATTATTGCCTGAAAGCGAAAAAGAAGGCATGAAAAATGCGCTAGAAAATGCCGCATTTCATTTGGAAAAAATTCGGGCAATCGAAATTCACAAGAAGAGAATTGTGACAGAAGAACGAATAATATTGGGCGACTCAAACGCGTTCCAATTGATGAAATTGTGGGCCAAATCGGAATTTGTCGGAGCGAAAGAAGGATCAATGTCAGAAGTGATCAGAAATTTTGATGAAGTCGTTCTGTCATCAAAAGTGAAGTGGCTGATCGTAATGGCGGGCAAAGATTCGATTTTGGCCGGAGAATCGATTGACAGCATAATGGAGAAAGTCAAAAGGCTCCGACAATTATGCTCAAAATTTGGCCATCTGAAGATTTTTTGGCTCTTGCTGCCGTTCATTTTTGCCAAAAATAATAAGTCCGAAGAGTTTTGCGCGAGAATGAGGGCACTGTTCAGAAAGAAGAGTGAAATTGAGCTGATTTCGGTCAATGAAGAAGGACGAAGTCTGTTGGAGGTGTTCAGATTTGGCAAAAGTTATAATAACGAGCACGTGAATCAGAACGGATGGATGACCGAAAAAGGAATGAAAGTGCTGAAAGCATGGCTGACGTCACTGGTTCCGGGATTCCCAGGCGATCGGGAGCTTGGAATTCGAACAGTGAAGTCAAAAGTGGTTGTGCCGGACGTTGAGCAGGGCAGTGGTCCAGTAGACCCTCTCCAAATTCGCTACAGGGGCCCGGTGAAAAATGTGGGAGGAGGCCCAGGTGACCCTTCCCCATCTCCGTTCGACTCCTTTTCTGACGATGGTCCAACCCATTCAGTTCGGTCGGTGAACCTGCGGAATTTTGGCGGAGAGTTTAGCCAATTTGGGCGGGTTGGTACAGCATACCGCTCGGCTCATCGTGGCGGACCGTCGTCGTCGCATTATCATCCGTACCAGCGCGCGCGCGGTGGGCCCATCTACCATTCGACTCCATCTCGTCGCCGTTCCGATTTTGTGCCGAGACGTTGAAGCTTTGAACCCCCAGACGAGCCCCCAACTTTTTGACAGCCGAATCTCATTTGTTTTTTTTTGTTTTGTTTTACGGCAGGGACGCCTCTCGTGATATGGGTGGGATGTGATAATTGACTTCCTTTTTAATTTAAAATTAATTAATTTGTGGCATTATGTTTTGTTAATTTGTTCTCAATTTTGTTTTGTTTTTTGTTTTTTGGCTCAGTTCTTCGGATTGATATTTTTTGCTGTGAATGAATTTTTACTTCTCATTTTTGCTCTCCTCCGATCTTTTGATATTATTTGGAAATAAATCTCTCCTGTTTGGTGAAGTCGTTTGGATTGTCGTGTTCGTACGAATTTGTTTAATTTTGTTTGGACAGGGTTTTAATTGTTAGAATTTGCAGTGGTATAATTGTTTGTCAACGAGCGAAATTTGTGCCTGTGTCGGCCGAAAAGTGGAGGATATTTTGACTATTTGTTTACAAACATTTTGGTGCAGTTCTGTGTTGAGGAGGATAATGTTGATAAAACCCGGTTATAAACCGTTTAGCTTAACCAATCAAATAATTAGGGTCCTTAATACGGTAACGGATACTGTAAACGGCAGGCGCAAACTGACAATCAGTCCCAGTCAGGACTGTCCCAGGTCTGAGTTAAACTCTGATTTCCAACATCTTTTTTCGAACCCCCTCGGCCAGTTTTTGCTCAAATTCAACCGAACCCAAAAAAATTACGTGCAGAAAATGAATCAAAAAATGCTTGGACCAAAAATTTGAATTTTTCGCTATTTTTTGCACTTTTTGCTGGCTTTCTTTGTCGTCGGGCCAAATTTGGCCAATTTCCTCCACAATGTTTTGTCCATGTTTTTCCACTTTTTGTTCCAATGCCTTTTTGAGTTGTTCGTCCTTGCTTAATTGTGCCAAAAATTGCATTGCCAAAGCTTCCACTGCTTTCGCTGCTTCTTCAACCGTAATCATTACGTAAGTGGAAGCGGACCGATAAAAATCTTGCGTACCTTTACCAATTCAAAATACAGTATCCATTTGCGCATTTCATTTTCTTGTAGCGAAAGATCAGTAAATTTGCGTCAATTCTTACATCAAAAATTTTATAATATTTATAACAAAAACAAATATTTTTTATCAAAAAATTTTGAATGTCGCTAGAAAATTGAATAGTTTTACAGAATTGAATTTTTTGTGCTAATTTTAGAAATTTTTTTTATATGTTTGAAATATTTAAAAATAAAAACTAAGAATTTTTCTTTTTTTTATTAATAATAAATTTATTTTGATTTTTAAATTTTTTTTGAGAATTCGAGATTTTATTTCAATACTAAAAAGTTTTATTTTTGTCTACGAGTTGTCTATTATTTGTTTTACTTTTTGTATGAGTTGTCATGACACCGGGCCAAATGGTATTTTCGTAAAATGTTATTCATTTTCCATCTCTTTCTTGGCAACGCATTGACGTAATATTAAACGTAATATTAATGTAAACTGTTTGGAGTTTGTACCTCCGAATTTGCGGCGAATTTTCTATTTAATTTATTTTTTTATTTTTATTAATGGAATTTGCAATTTTTGAGAAAATAATTATTCGGATAAATTTTTTTTAAATAGCAACAAAAATTTTTCGGAGACAAAAACCAAAAATTGGGGCTTAAACGAAGGTTTTTTTCAACCTTCAAACTTTTAAATTTGTTTTTTTTATTAGATATAATGAAAAAATAATGCAAATAAAAAAAATTTAATTCTTAAAATATTTTTTTAAATTATATAACGTTTTTAGCAGTCATCAAAAAAATTAAAGTATTTTAGGAGACCATTAAAATTTAATCAATTATATTTCTCATCTGCAGCGAGAAATTTTTGAAAATTTGAAAATAAGTTCACTTTAAGTTTTTGCTTTAAATAATAATGTCATAATTGTGTTAGGAATCGCCAACTCCAAACTCGAAACCAGGAAATTCGACCCTTTTCGACATAAAAATCTCGGAAATCGAAAAAATTAAATGGTTAATTAAATATGGAAAAAACATTTTCAAATATTTTGTTGTAAAATAAAAATTCATAATCCAAATTTTCAAATATATATTCAAATACTCTTGACGAGACAAGAAAGACTAAAAAAAAAATTTTTTTTTTTCAAGTTTATTTTTTCAATGTTTCCATCTTCATTGGTATCGGTGAAGAGCTGATCATTCTGATCTCCTGAATTTAGCATCAAGATTAAAATTAGAATTATTAATTTTAAATAATAGTATATAAAATAAATAAATCTTTTTTTCTTTGAAAATTGAACGTAACCCCAAATTGCAAATTGTCTAATTGTTGATTTTTCATGATTAGTTCTTAATCCAAATTTCATTTCAAATAAATAAACAGCGAACAAAAATATGAAATTTTTGAATGTGATATCATTGTTGTGCCCGCCTGGGCTTTGACCGCTGTTGAAAGCACCTCCACGGATTTCGCCTTTCCCTTCTCTCTCCAATCTTTGTCTCTCTGTTTCTCTTTATTTCTCTCTCTATCCCTCTCTCGTGCATTACTCTTTCTCTAATCGCTTCATCCCAAAATGTTGCCATTGTCCCCGCCCCCGCCCTTTTAGAGTCGGGGTCACTTTGGCGCGGCATATTTGGCATAATTTGGATGGCAAATTAAATGTTATAGCGTTAGGAGCAAAAATAGCTGACAATAAAATGGGCGGTTCCCCCATAGGTATTGAAAGGAGGACAATTAATTACCTAATTTTCTAAACGTTGGTGTTTTTGATTCTTCAATCTTAAAATTTCTTTATTCAGTCTTTTTTTTTCATCCCATTTTCTTTTAAAATTTAAAATAAACAAATGATAACCTATAATTTTCGCAAACATCTTTTATAGGGGTACATTTTCAAACAAAAAAAAATCTACATAATATGTAAATAAAAGACCCGATTTTTGTTTTCGCAAACATAAATAAAAAATCCGTTTTCCTACTGTTTAGACCATGTAGAATCCAGGAAAAAAATGCATTTAAATAAAAAAGGAAGCCCTGCTGATCGTTGATATAAACATAAAAAAATGACATCATTCGAGTCCAAATTAATAAGCAAAATGTAAAATAAAATAAAAAAGTTTGTTCAAGCACGAATGTTCGAAGCAGGCATAATCCGCAGTGGCACAACAACAGTTACATGATGTTCTGTTCTGCACAGATATTTGCAAAATGCTTTACGATAGTCAGTGCTTAAATATGAAAAATTAATTAATTTTTTTTATTAATTAAAATTATTTAATTAAATTAATTATCTACCTGCAAAGAAAAAGCACCGGAGTACAGCTGGAACATGCCATCGAAGCGAGACCATTGCAAATAGGCCAAACAATGTATTCAATTGTTAAAAAGTTCAACCCGAGCAATGGCATTATGAAATTAAAGAACAGTGAAGTCTTAAATGGGAACTGTAATGTACAGAAATTGTGAATGAGTTAGAAAAATTAATTTTTTTTTTTTGGAAAAAAGTAAATTTTTAAATTAGTGTTTTCAATTGCAAAAATAATTATTTAAAATTTCAAAATAATAAATTTTATTACTCCAATATAGCAGATGAGACCGATTGACATAATAACACCCAGTGAAATCATTAAACGTTTGTTATTTTCCGTTTCTAAATTAACCAATTAAGAAAGCAATTAAATTAAGTTAATTAATTAATTAAATTTAATAACCCGTAAATTGTTCGTTGTTTTTATTACGGAAATGATTGACCAGCCACATCAATACATAACAGATGAATTCAGCAGAATATATTATTAAATTTGATATAGTCGCTATTGAATTGATCTCAGGCTGACGTGCCGAATCAGCAATTGAGCACATCACTGGTCTTTATAGAGGGATAAAATTTATTTTTAAATTATAATGGTCTTAATAGGTCTCCAAAATTTAGATTTTCGTTGTCTTTGATCATGGAAATTTTGAAAAAAATCATAAATCGAATAATTTTAATTTTCGACTTTTGTTCGTGTTCGGCTTAGGGATTAGAAATGAGTAAAACTAGACTCAGATTCGTGTTTAAGAAAATTCAAAATTTACTTGTTTATTTTAAAAAGTCATCAGAAGGGCAAGAACCACTTACTCTGACGACTATTCATATAAATGTGTCGTAGAATAAGTGAAAAAAAAAACGGTAAAAAAAATACAAAATATGCAGTAATAAAATTTAATGAATTTGCAAGTCATGACAAAATTGTATATTTACTGTTTCACAAACTTTTCCCAATGATTTAAGCAGCCGTAATAATAAAGAAAAAGGTCGTAGAATACAGTTTTTGCACAACAAATGGTAATAAACATTTTGAAAAGTTTACCGCTGCCACCCATTTTATACCTAATTAAAAGCAATTATTAAATTAAATAATTAATTTTTTAATTGCAATAATTACCAAATTGGGAAGCTAATGCCAACCAAACGGTCAATTCCGATGCATAATTGTAATGAAATAGCAAATGCGGCAAAAATGAATGGAATAATTTGGATGTAAAAGCATAAATGGAGACTGATGAAATTGATGCCGAAAAGGAAAACGAAAAATGGGACCGAATCTCCGATCAGAAGAAATGAGATGGAAAAGGCGTAAAATGCGATCAAAATGTTACACGTCGAATGGAGCGACCTTAAAATTTTTTTTTAATTGAAAAAATGCCATAAAAGGGATTTGTTGATAATTTAAAATTGGAAAACCGTACAAAAAAGCACAAAATTATTAGAGGAAATTTCTTAAATACGTTTCGAAGAAAAATTCATTTTGTAAGTTTAGCTTTTTTGGATTTTGTTTTTTAATAAATTATGGCATCAAAATCTGAGGGCATTTCACTTTGATTTGAAGGTGACATAGACGAGCAACATGTTGAGAGTGATGCCAGAAAAACAGGTGACAGCAAGAATGCCATTGGTCAGAATTTCGGTTGGCACCTGTCCAGCATCTTTGTAAAGATCGTACAGCTAAATTTAATTGAAAAGCAATGCTTAATCACTAAGGACAAACAGCAGGAAAAATTTTGAATAAAAAAAAACTAAAATTAAAAAAGAAATTAATTTTAATTAATTTTCGAATATTTTTGTCCCCTTTGTCCCCTGCCGAATTGTCCGTAAGATTTTATATTAAACATTACACTTTTTTACCTCGTTCGACGACATTTTAAAAATTTGTTGGCAAAAAATAAAAGCAATCTTATTTTTTTTTCATTTTTAGTTTTGAATGTGTCGTCTATTTCCTAAAATATTAATATAAGCCCCGCCCCCTATTATATTTAAATTTAATTGTGGACATAAAAATTCGAAAAATTGCCAACTTTGCATCAAAATATGGACAAAAAAAGAGGAAATAAGTACAGTTTAAGATGTATGGACTCAAAATAATAGACTAAAAATTCGAAAAATGGCCAACTATGCACCAAAATATGCACTAAATACTTAGACGGTGTATTTTTACTTTTTGCATTTTTCTTATAAAATTTACAGAAAAAATATGTGGATTTGAGAGTTTCGACTTGGGCCTGGGTCCATCCAGGTCTGTGTTTTTCCTGGGCCCAGGACCAAGCCATTTTTCGGCAAACTGGGTTTTTCCTGAGCCCAGATTTTGCTGGATTTTTGTCCAGGAAATGCAGGTCCATGGTAAATACCAAAAAAAAATCTGGGTTTCCTGGATAATAATATTCTTGAATTTCTTCTTATTTTGAATACCCCTTTTTCAAGTTATCAAAAAATGATTCAATATATATAAAAACATATTATCATTGTAAAAATTTACATTTTTAGATGTATTCCTAAGCAATTAATTATTTTTTCAAACATTTTTTTGTTTTAAAACAAATTCAAAAAAAAAATCCTAGTCCAGGCCTGGATCAAAGCCATGACAAGCCTGGATTTTTCCTGGGCCTTGAATTTCCTGGGTTTTTGTCCAGAAATCCAGGTCCATGTTCAACATGGAATTCAGGTCCACCAGGCTTTTTTCAAAATGTCGAGCTCTAATGGATTTATATTGACTTAAAAGCTTCATCAAATCATCAAAAAAATTACACAGAAATGCGCTTTTGAATGCGCAGAAAAATAATGTAACAACTTATAATAACCCTAGTCGTCATTATGCTTCATTACCCTAATCATTATGCTTCATTTGATTAATGTTTTTCCGCATGAATGTTTATGAAAAGTGCGAAGAAGTGGAAACAATTTGCGGCCTATTGTACCAATTAAAAATACAGTACCCATTTGCGCATTTCCTTTTCCTTGGGCCGAACGGGTACACGGTGTCATGGCAACTCGTACAAAAGGCAACTCGTACAAAGGCAACTCGTACACAGGCAACTCGTACAATAGGCAACTCGTACACAGGGCAACTCGTACAAAAAAATTTTCTAAGAATTTTCAACTAAAACTTAGAATTTTTAGATAAAAAAACTCTAAGTGGATTTTCTAGCTAGAAAAACTTTTTAAAACACTTAAATTTTCAAAAAATTTAAGAAATTTAAAAAAAAATCAGCTAAAAAATTAGTAAAAAAAACTTTAAAGAATTTTTTTTAAGTTTTTCTAGCTAGAAAATCCTCTGATTGGCGGGGGCCCTTCGGGCCCCCGCAGTCAACCGCCTGTGGCGCTCGTCAGACTGCTTCCTCCGCCCTCCGTCTCGCCCCACTACTTGCTCCGTCTTCGCATGCTCCCTTTTGCGAAAATGTTCATAACCGTGTTCAGCAACCTCGAAAACCCCTAAAAATTTGTTTTTCATTTAATTTATAAATTTTAAATTTTGTTCGAGTTAGGGTTCGGGGTTCGGAATTTCGCAAAATAAAGATCATATTCGTGATCAGCGCCACAAATTACCCTAGAAAATTATTTTAAATGTCTTTTGAGTGCTTTTTATAGCACGGCCAATTGAGTCCCAGCTGAGTTTGGCACTCCATTTTCGGCACTTTTCATCCTGAAAAAGGGCAAGCGCGCCCATAACTTTATTTTTCCATCCCATTTTTATGCGTTTTACATCGATTCTGACCGTTTTTAAGCAATTTTGAGTTTGGGGACTATGATCAATATTTACCGTATTCTTAAACGGGAACTGTAATATACAGTGACAATGAATGAATTGGTGACCAAAGTACGCCAAATTACAACAAAAAAAATCATACATAAAAAATTGTAACTCGATTATATATTCTAACATTATTATTTTAGAGATAAATACAAAAATTGATCTTTTTTTTCGGTACTGATTGTATGTTAAATTAAAGTTAAAAATTCTTTTGCTAAATATAATAATCCTATTAGAATTTCCCTGGATAATATTTTATAATCGTTCTTTTGAATGATCATTTTTTATTTGGAGCTACCAAAAAATATTAAATAATTTTGAAACATAATTCTTTTTGTTAATTTTATTTTTCTAAGCTTTATGCGTAGAATTGTCTTGTGAATATTTCGCAATTTTATTTTGATATAGGAAGAAGAAACATTTACAAATGCGAATTAAACAAATTGTTTAATCATCGCTTTCAACCAAAATTGTTGAATGAGAAGAGATTGAAAAAAAGGATTAAAATTAGAAAATGAACAAAAATTGACAATTAATTAAATGATTTTGCAATTGGCAATTGACACGGCGAATGAATGGCAAACAAATGAAAGTTTAGACGGAATAATCAAACAAAATTTTAAAGAAAATTTGGAGGAAATGTTTAAAAGCGCGGAGGAAAGGGCAAAAAAAGACAACACAGAGAAAGCCAATGATATAAATGATGACAAAAATTGATAATTATTAATTCTAAATTCGATCATCAATGGAAATGGGTGAGAAATTTAACATTAAATGGAAATTAAATATATACAAAATTTAGACTGAAGATGCTTTCTTTTCGGAATTTGTCAAAGATAGGAGAAATGCGGAATTCCATTTTCCATTAGATAAGTCCAACTACAATAAAAATCATTTTTAAGGTAAAAGTGCTGAATTGGGCAATAAATTTCCAGCAGTTAAGCCAATATTTAGAGATGATTACAGAAGAGGGAATGTGATGTTAATTGAAGTCATCGAAACTCATGAATAATAATTCAAATGATATTTGGGTAGACCCTTTAAATAAATGGTATTTGAAAAATGAGGACGAGTTGAATTAAAAATGAGGAAAATTATGAAAGTGGAGACAATCATTGGGCAAGAATTTAATCAAAAAATGAAAGAAATGTATGAAAATGCAAAAGAAAATGCCAAGGAAGAAAAGGCAATATCAAATAATAAATTTCAGTCTTTATGCAATCAAAAAATTGAGCTTACTAAGAAAAATCAATATTTTTGTGTATGGTTTTTTATAGGATTGTAGTTTTTTCAATTCTTAAAGATGTGTTTTCTGAATTTTTTCAGGTCGATTCTTAGGGGTGTATTTTTCATTTTTATTGCATTTTTATTAAGGATTTTTCGGAAATCCTGAAAAAGTCGACAAAAATGGCGAAATAGGCACAAAAATAGGCAAATAGGCATTAAGTACAAAAAGTCCAAAATATAAAAGTTAGAATAGAGCGGGCCCTACTGATTACTGCTTGATCTCTTTTGGGTTATTTGAAGTTGAGAAAATGAAAAAGAATTTGACGCAAAAGTATGAGGCCTATCTTGGCCTTTTGTTTTTGATGAGAGAGAATTGGCATTGTGATGAAATTGGGAAACAAATTAAAGAACAATGCAAAATGTATCGCAAATATTTGCCTTGCGGTTAAGCCAATATTTATGCGTGGTTACAAAAATCACCAAATGAAATTAATTTTCATAGTCAAAACACTGAATGATATTTCGCAATGTTATTGGCAAAAAATATTTTGGTGTCCCAAAATCCACTCTTTTTGCAGGATATTTCCCATTTTCTGTTTATTTTTTGGCATTTAAATAGCATGGGAGTAAAGTTAACAAACATTTTACTGAAATCCAAATTTTTAATTTTTTGCTTTAGATTAAATTTAATTTAGAATTAATTGCCTATTCTATGATGCAATAAAATTAGAAACTATGAATTTAAATTTTTTGTAAATTTTTAAACTTTCACTATTTTATTTATTTTTTGCAAAATTAATTCATAATTATTTTTTCAGAAAGTGCACTGAAACGCACCAAATTTTATTTACATGTTAAATAAAGCTCTCTGATGCTTTTACAATCAAAAAGGGCGATGAATAAATATTTTAGAAATTTTTAATTCCTTTTTAATTACACGAAAAAGTTTAGGCTTAACTTTGTTTTAAGAAACTGATCGGAAGCGCATCAAACTTTGCAGGGATACTGAAAGGACGAGAGAATTAACCAATTTTATCACATTAGCTTTTCATTCCTTTAAATAATTTTTTTTCGAAATAATTTTTTTTTTTTTGGTTTTTCGGGGCAGTCCCCCTGAACCCGATTTTCGGCACTCTGATAATTTTAGCGCTTATAATGGGTTGTATAAAGTCGATTGTAGAAGGAATTGGAAGCGCTTAAATTGTTTGAGCACCCCAAATGGACACTTGAAAAAATCGACTGTTTGGTTTTCGGGGCAGTCCCCCTGAACCGGTGCGCCCATTTTTTGAAAATTTAGAAGAGTTTTGTGAATAGAAATTATTCAAAAAAATGGACAAATGTCGAGTACTTTATGGTCAATTAAATCCGTTTGTACGACTAACTCGAGACCAGGGATGAGCATCTTAAATTTCTACGCTAATTAGAATGAATTACGAAAAATAATCTCTATGTCTAATTTAATTTAAATCTCTTTTTGGTTGATGATTTTTCCCTTTTTCTCTCTCTCTCTCTCTCTCTCTTTTATTTTATAATTTTATTCCTTCTCCTTCCTCGTTAAATAATTTCTTTCGACCAAAAAAGAATAATTTCGAAAATATTCTCTAAAATTTACCTAACAAAAATTTGAAGAATTAAAGACGAAAAAATAATTAAAAAATGGGGAAAGAAGAATGAAAATATCAATGAAAATGGAAATGGAAAACGACTAGCAGCAGAACTACCAAAAGGAGATTTCAATTAAGTTGGACATAAATTATTTTTCGAGATTCATTCAAACTTGCGTAGAAATTTAAGGAACTCATCACTGGTCTCGAGTTATTCGTACAAACGGATTTAATTGACCCTTTTTGACGTAATATTTAATAGATAATGAAATAATCGGTTCGACGGTCCTTATCCCAATCATGGCTGAACAAAATTTCGTTTTGTTTTCATTTCGTCTTACTTTTTGGCACTTTTTGAGTTTCGATTTGGTGTTTCGTTTTCGTCCGCCATAGTTTTTTCGTTATGTTTTCGTTTTCGGTTTTAAAAAATTTTCATTTTTCATTTCGTGTTTCGTTTTCGTCAAAGCAAAATTATTTTAATAATAATATATAATTAAATGAAGTAAAACATTGATTTGGATAATCCTACTGGTGATCATTCATCATTTTAAATAATTGCATCATAATTAATAATAATATACATAAATTATATAAATAAAATAGCTAAAGTAAAAAATTGATTTGGATAATCCTACTGAAGCGATCATCATTATTTTCAAAATCAATTTTTATTCCCTTTAAAGGCAGTGTCATTGCCATTTTCCATTTAATAATCATTTACTTTCTCTATTTGACAATACCTTTTATTTAAAAAAACCTAATAAATTAATGAATTAATGCCTTTTATTAAAATCCGATAGAATTTTTAATATTAAAAAATTAAATTTATAAGGATATTATTTTTTGTTTTGTTAAATATAAATTTAAATTCAATTTTTTCCATTAAAAATAAATTAATCTCAATTACCAATCCCTTTAAAAAAAATTGGCAGTAAGGTTCACACCCAATTTATGCCATTTTCAATGATGCCTATTATTACCATAAATGGCATTTTTGACTAAAAATTCAAAAATTCATAACTCCATTATTTCTGCACCTATTTAAATGATTCTTTTTTTATTTTGTTCGTCATGGTGTCCTCTTTGATATTTTATTATCCTTTCTCTTTTATTTCCCTGATCAATTTTTACAGCCTTTTTCCCAACCATGCCAAAATTGGAAAATTTCCCACTAATTTTTCTTGAATTTTTTATGGTCAAAAATGAAAGCTGGTATAATAAAAATTAAGTTTTTCTGAACAATTTAGACCAGTAGAGTCCGAACATGGCCTTAAATCGGACCTATTTTTTCAACCTGAGCTTGTACTGCTCCAACTCCATGCATGAAGTTGGAGCTGTACAGGTTTGTTGAGATCCCAGAGACCAAATCTAAGGCCATATTTGGACTCAGCGTGGTCGATATACCCAGTTTAATTAAATTCAAAATTTCCAAAAGCATTTTTAAAACATTTTGTTACTTGATGGTCTTGAAAAATACCGTTTTTGGAGACCACATTCAGACTCGTCTCTCTAATAATTCAATTTTTAGGAATTAAAATTTTATATTTTTTATTCATAAAGTCCTAACTTTTCTCAATCTAATCACTATTTCTCTGTCTCGGTATCTCTTTAATTTTTCTTTAAATCAGCCACCAAAAATACATACCTCGAAAATGACCATTTTTAAACTCTAACTCCATAAATACTTTTCCATTAGGATTGATCTCTTTCCAGAATAATGGCAACATATTATTGATAATAATGGCGAGGATTTCGGATAATGATTATGATTGTTGAATTTATATTAAAAAAATTTCTTTAAAAAAAAGTTGTGCGGAAACTTATGTTACACCCTAAGTAAATGAAAAATAATTAATGGACTTTAATTTTATTTGAACATTTAATTCAAGGAAGTCACTTTAGTTAATCCTATTGATGATCATTCACCATTAATTTTAATAATTACATCATAATTAATAATATATATACAAATTATATGAAGTAATTAGATAAAGTAAAATATAGATTTGGTTATTCCTACTGATGATCATTCACCATTAGTTTTAATAATTGCATCATAATTTAATAATAATATATACAAATTATATAAGTAATTAGAAAAAGTAAAATATAGATTTGGTTATTCCTACTGATGATCATTCACCATTTTATAACCTATTTTTACTCCGTTTAAAAGGCATTGTAATTTGCCATTTATTCATTTAATAGTCATTTATTTTCTCAATTTGACAATAACTTTTTAATTTAGAAAATCTATTCAGTTATATTAATTTAAAAAATACAAAATCAAATTGTAATCAGTCTTTTTGAAATCAAAAAAAAACATTAATGTTTATAAGGCATAATATTTAACCTAGTTTTAACAATTTTATATTATAAATATAGATTTAACTTTTTTTCAAATTCCGCCGCATTAAATCCTTAAACGGGTCGTATAACTATTTAGATTTTAAAAAAGCAAATGCTTTATCCTTATTCTTTAATTCCTTTTGTAATTTTTTCCCTCAATTTCTTATTTCCAATTTCCAATGCAAATTCATCGGTGAGTTTCACTTTTAAATATTTATTTTGTTTAACCTATTTTAATTAGGTCGACGACAAAATGCTAATTGCATTTATGAAAGGTGTTCAAAAAACTAAAATTAGTGAATTTACAAAGCAAAAATATGAAGCTTACATTGGCATTTTGTATTTTATGAGAATCAATTGGCAATGTGACAAAATTGCGGAGGAATTTAAAGAATATGAACGGACAGAATGCCAAAAATATCGCAAATATTTGGACATTTTGTACGAATATTTGATCAGAGAATATATTGGAATTCCAACAGTGAAGCCAAAATTTGTGTTTAAAGAACCAATTGAAATTGAAGGGCCACTAATTTATGCGGTGAATTGTCTCGTCAAAATTTCGCAATTTTATTTGATTATAGAAGAAAGTGAATATTATGAATATAAATTAAACGAATTGTTCGATGTTTATTTTGAACCAAAATTGTTGAATGAGAAGAGATTGAATTATGAACAAAAATTGTCAATTAATGAAATGATTTTGCAATTGGCAATTGACACAGCGAATGAATGCCAAACAAATGAAAATTTAGACGAAATAATCCGACAAAATTGTGAAAAAAATTTTGAAGAATACTTGGAGGAAATGTTGAAAAAAGCGGAAGAGAGGGCAAAAAAAGACGATAAATGGAGAGCCAATGAAATAAATGATGACAAACATAAAATAATAGTGGCTTCAAAATTCGATGATGAAAGGACATGGGTGAGACTTAACATTCAATAAAAATTAAATAAAAATTCATAATTTAGAGGGAAGATGCTCTATTTTTGGAATTTGTCAAAGGATTAGCGACAAATTTTGAGAAAATTTTTAAAATAGCTAAAGAATATTCAATTTTTTTAAATCGAAAGAAAGAGGAAGGAAACATTTCTTTGTACAAAGATAGGCGAATGGTCTCTTTTGGGTTAGACGAAATTGAGAAAATGAAAGAGCATTTGACGCAAAAATACGAATCTTACCTTGGCATTATGTATTTGATGAGAGAGAATTGGCACTGTGAGAAAATTGGGAAAGAATTTAATGAAAAAGAACGGACGGAATGCCAAAAATATCGAAAATATTTGATCATTTTATATGAATATTTCTTTCGGCTTTTTGTTGAAGGTTTGTTTAATTTTATATATTTTTAATTTGTTAATAATGACAATAATTTATTAAGCTAAAAATCCGAAAGTGTCGAAACAATTTCCACCATTGGTGAAACCAATATTTATTGAAAGAGGTCACTACCTTCTCAGCTTAATTGGTGTTGTCGACTATTTGAATGGAATTTCGAAATGTTTTTGGCAAAAAGGTGAAAATGAACTGAGTGAATTCTATGATATCTGGGAGATGAATTTGGTAAATATTGATGAAATAAATTGCGAAATTAAAGCGAAAATTGAGTTAAAAGCACCAAAGACTGAGACGGAAATAAAAATTTCCGAACTTCGCAAAGAATTTGAAGGATTAATGGCAAATATATTTAAAAATGCCAAGGAAAATGCCAAGGAAGCAAAGGATAAATTGGAAAAAGCAAAATCAGAAACAGAAGAAATTAAAGAAAAAGAAAATCTGAAGAATGAATATTATGATAAATTTGGCACTTTAAATTCGTCGCCATTTTCTTAATTTTTGGTTGCTAACATCCGCCGAAATTCTGCTGGTCTTTTCCCTTTTCAATTGTTTTTTATTTTTTATTGAGTTTTGTTTTGTCTTCTTTTCCCATTTTTTATATTTTTTTAAATTGAAAATATTAAAAAAAATCCATTTTTTCATTAAATCATTTGATTAGCTGATATTGTTTTCAATGATATTCATTCTGTCTCTAAGTTGCGTACTATTTTATCTTTCTTATTTACTGCATATTTTTTCAATTGTTTAGCCTTTTTATTCAATTAAATTGTATTTTATAAATTCTTGAATTAAAACAATTTTATTTTATTATTATTTTTTGCAACGCATAAAATTGAACTTTTAAGATTCAAATCGGCGAAGAATTGTCAGAAGATTTAAACATATTTTCAGGGTGCACCAGGGAAGTGTCTTACAAAGGGAGGTGGCCAAGTGTCCGTGGGATTTCGGAATGAGATTTTTTGGGTAATAGAGCCACCCCTGGGATCTTAAGAAAAATGTTTTCAATTTCAGCCAAATGGACCCATGTGCCGAGATAAAAAATGCCAAAGTTTTTATTAGACAAAAATATTGTGTTTTTTAAATCGAAAAATAAGAAATAACTAGGCTACTGGAACGACTTATATTTTACAAATTTTTTTCAAAACATTTGGTCGTCTCCCTAATTAAAATAATTAAGCAAATTAAACCTGAATTTTCAGCATATAATCGATCTAAATGTTCGCGAGCCCTTTGGCAGAGTTCTTCATATTTCGTCCCAATTTTAAAAGTGATCATGCTTTTATAAAACAAATTAATATTTCCTTTCCCTTATATCCGACTTAAATACTTTGAATATTTTTAGCCATTTTAAAAAATCTCTCAAAATTTTTTTAAAAGAAGCATCTTTTTATAAATTAACAGTTATTTCTTCTGTTTCTGATTTTCTTTTTCCAATTTCTGCTTTGCTTCCTTGGCATTTTCCTTGGCATTTTCGAATATATTTGCCCTTAATCCTTCAAATCTTTTAGTTGCCATTTTTTGAAATTTTTGTGTAAAAACTTATATTTTTTAAATACTATGAGATAGAGAAGAAGAAGCTTCCCCGAGAGGAAGATTAATGGATGATCGAGCAAAGTGGGGAGCTGAAGAGGGCAGGGTCGGTAGTTCAGCTGGTAGAACACTGGTCCGGAAAGCCAGAGACGCCGGTTCAAACCCGGAAATTGGAAATAGAAAAATGAGCAATAATAATAAAAGAGATTAAAGAGAATGAATAAAACATATTTTTGTTTTTTTAAATTAACAAAATGAAAAATATCCAATTCAACTCGCCTTAAAAACACCAATTTTGACGTAGGTCCGTTTTCTTGTTTATTAATATATATTTTCTTAAATGAAATAGTAAAAACCAATGCAAATTATTTGTCGACAATTTTCACTTAAAAAATCAATTTGCCAACAATTTAATTAAAAAATAAATTGTAAAAATGCATTTATATAAATTATAAAATAATACCTATAATAGTAAAAACGAATGCAAATTATTTGAAAAAAAAAATTGGGAAAAGAAGATAGAATATTATCAATGAATTATAGAAGAGGGTTAAAAATTTTTTATTTTTTAAATTAAAATAATAATTATTTGCACAGGTTTTAAAAGGATTTAAAAGAATAATTATTAGTTAATATGTTTTATTTTAATCAATTTGTGGATTTCCATCGAATTTTTATTTAATTTTAATTTTTTAAGTGAATTGTCGACAAATAATTTGCATTAAATTTTAATATTGGATGTATTAATTAATAATTTGTATTATTCATTTTACGAAAATATATATTAATAAACAAGAAAACGGACCTACGTCAAAATTGGCCCGTTTTTAGGGCGAGTTGAATTGGATATTTTTCACTTTGTAAATTAAAAAAACAAATATATGTTTTACCTAAAATATCTGGAAATATTTGGAAATTTTGTACGAATATTTATTCCGATTGTATGCTAAAGGTTTGTTTGAGTTTAATAGAATATTTATTTATTAAAATAATAATGATAATAATTTATTCAGCTAAAAATGCGAATGTGTCGAAACAATTGGCACCACTGGGAAAGTCAATATTTATTGAAATATATTCTTCGATTAAATTAATAAAAACTGTCAAAATACTCAATAAAAATTCGAAATGCTTTTGGAAAGAAAGGGGAAATGAATAAAGAAGCCCAATAGTATTAGGGAGCTGAATTTGGCAAACGAAGAAGAATTAAATTTTGAAATTAAAGAGAAAAATTGGTCCCATAAAAAAAATACGAACAAAAATTTTAAAAGACAAACGGACATCGAAAGAATACGGGAAGTATTTGAGCAGAATATGAAAAAAATGTATGAAAATACGAAAGAAAAGGCCAAAAAAAAGAAAAGGCAAAATTGCTAAAAGCAATTGAAAATACGGCAAATAATGAAGAAAAAGAAAATCTGGAATATGAATATAATGCCAAATTTTACACTTTCAATTCGTCGCCATTTTCATAAGAAAATCCTTTTCACAAAATGATTGACTCTTCTGTCTCTAAAATTCACTTTAAAAAAAAATCATTTTGCCAATAATTTAATGAAAAAAAGTAAAATGTAAAAATTTATTTGCGCAATATTATTTAAAAATAATGGTAGGTTTTTAGAAATTAAAAATAGAACGAATATGAAATATAACTGATAAAAAAGTTTAAAAAAATAATAATTAAAACGGATAAAGTTTCTTAATTATTATAATAAATAAATTTCTAAAAATTATTCTTTTTTTTGTCTTTCTATTTTCTATTTTCATTTTACACTTAGACACTTTTATTTTTTCCTGATAAATTAATTGATTCTTGAAACATTTGTTAGCTTTTTATAACAAAAAAAATCAAAGCCATTCAAACTTGATATCTCGGGTTTTCAATCTAATTGGGATAGAACCTGATTAGGTCCAAGCTTTTAGTTTTAATTGTTTGAAAAAAAAACCCAAAAATTTCATCAATTTATTTTATAGTGGAAATGCTTTTGCTATTTTCAAATATAAATTGCCAAGGACAGAATGCATAAAAAAACAATAAAAATGGTAATTCATTGAGACATTTGAATTATAAATTAATGATTTAACAGTCACAAATAAAATAATTGCAATGAAGAGTTTACGATATTAATAAGCTTATTAAAAATTAAAATATGATTTAATTAATAATTTTAGCAATTTTCAAAATAATCATTTGAATTCAAATATACTTCAAAAGTCATAATTCAAGCCCCGCAAAAAGTCTGAACTCGGAATTTCTTTACATTCTTGGAACACAGACTATTGTTCTTTTTTTGGTTAAAAATCCTAGTTAGTTTTTTAAAAATCCTGAGCTTGGGTAAGGGGTGTTCCAACGGAATTCCGTATTTCCGTAAATTTTTTAGAAATTCAGTTAACGGCCCTAATTGAATAATAGTTAAATAGTTGGACAATTTTGGCAGGAACTTAGAAACGTACAATTATTTAATTCAGGTCACCTGCTTTATCTTTTGGCGGCAATGTTTTTACATGAAAATTGGCAAAGACGAAAAATATGATAAAAGAATTAAAAGTTTATTTCATTTTGAATTCACCGCATAAATTATTGGGCCTTTAATTTCAATTAGTTTTTAAATAGGAATTTTGGCTTCATTGTTGAAATTCCGATGTAGTGAGGCACACCTTGGCATTGTATATTTATGAGAAAGAATTGGCAATGTGACAAAATTGCGTATGAATCAAAATGATGAATAAACTGTTTGTTTACTTTATATTCATCAAATTGTCCAACCAATTTTATAAAATAAAATAGTGAAATTCTGAACATCCCAAAAACTTTGGACAAAGCATTCCGAAAAAAACATTTTAAGCTTTTTTTTTTAGCATTTGGAATAAATTTTTCAAAATGCTTGTTTTTATTTGCAAAAGCTGATTTTGAATATTTTCATCTGGCAACCCTGGTTATTTTGAACAATAAAACTGTTGTTTTGCAAATTGATTTCATTTTATTTACAACAGCCAATAATGCTTTTTAATTGTTTCTATAATGTAAAAATAATCTTATTTTTTGGGGTCAAAATCTTACTTTTAACTTCGAAACTTGCGTACCCTGCTTAATACACCCAATATGAAATTTGACAATTTAGAACCAAAAAATTGGAGCCTAAGAAAATTCTTTATATATAAATTATGCTTTCATACATCCAATAGTAAAAATTATTGCGAATTATTTATTGACAATTCATTTAAAAAACCAATTCTCCAACAATTTTATCAAATTCCAATAAAAACATAAAATATTGAAAAATGAAAAAAATTTTCAAATTTTTTCATAGATATTTCTGCAAGTTCTTCTCATTCATTTCCATGTTCAACATTGTGACATGTTTGTTCTAAAATCTTATTTTTCGGCCTTGGTGTTCATAGGGCTAAACCCTAGTTTAGTCTATTAAATTTAATTAAATTATTTTAGAATATAATGCAAAAAGTAAAAAAAGGCCTCCAGAAATCCATGGATTAAACCATTTTCAAATTTTACGCCGACGCCACCACCTAAAGATCCTTTTAAAAAAAATTTGTTGAACAAACCCTTCCAATTTCAGAAGAAATCCAAAAATAATAATTATATATATATTTCAAGACATTGATAAAAAATAAATTATAAATTAATTCACAACAAAAATAAATTTAAAAAAAAGGTTTTATGAATTGATTCCTTATGGAAAAGATAATTAAAGATAAAAGATTTTTTAAATGAAACTTTTATTAAAAAATTGCAAACAATTTTCAGAACCAACTTTTCAAATTTTTATTTTTTTGAAAATTAATAATAAAAAAGATCGATTTTGACCTTGTCAAATACAAAATTGGCATTTTTTTAAATTAAATTATTGGCAAATTAATTTTTTAAGTGAAATTGTCGAAAAATAATTTGAATTGATTTTTACTTTTAGTATAATGCATATTAATTTTTTGCTTTTTAATAAAATTGTTGGCAAATTGATTTTTTAAGTGAAAATTGTCAAAAAATAATTTGAATTGATTTTTACTTTTAGTGTTATTATGTAATAATTTTATATAATGCATAATAATTTTTTACTTTTTAATAAAATTGTTGGCAAATTGATTTTTTAAGTGAAAATTGTCAAAAAATAATTTGAATTGATTTTTACTTTTGGTGTTATTACGTAATAATTTTATATAATGCATTTTTATGTTTTATTTTTTAATTAAATTGTTGGCAAATTGATTTTTTAAGTGAAAATTGGCCAGTTTTAAGGCGAATTGAATTGGATATTTTTCATTTTTATAAAATTAAAAAATTGTTTTATTATTTTTCTTTAACTTTTTTTTATATTATTAGTATTATTATTCATCATTTCACACTTCTCAAACTAGCAAAGAAAATTTGAAAAAAAGAACATTCAAACATTTTCTATAAATGATATTTTAAAGCCTATTAATTATCGTTTTAATTTATTAACTTAAAAATAAATTAAAAAATATATTTTTTTAAGAAATTAGCTAATATGTAAATAATTATTTACTTCTGATTTTTCAATACAATTAAGTAATTATAAAATGAACATAGAAAATCATATAGCCTTATAAACAGAGCAAAGTTTCTTTTTGACTTTCTTAAATTCCGGATAAATCGTAAAAATTAGGACACTTGGGATTCCCGATTGAATAAAAGTCAATGTTACTTTGGCTAACTATTCATTATTATTAATTATTAAATTTATATTTTAAAATTTCAATTAATTTAATTATTGTAAAATTGATTTTTAGTGATTATTGAATAACATTGAAAACTATAAACCCAAACCTTTGATGTTTTCGAGAAAAAATGCAAATTTCGGACATTTTTTAGAAATTATCACAAGAAAACCTGCATAAAAGAAGCTAAAAATACATCTCGAAGAGTCGACTTTTTTTTGGGAAATTAAAATAAATCTAAAAAATCGGGATTTTTTATAATTTTTTAAGTACTTTTATAATTTAGACGAAAAAATGTTTTTTACCAAAAATAAAAATAATTAAACTTTTTTAGTTGTATAAAACACTCATTGGCCATTGTTTTGGTTTTTTATAAACATTTCTGAATTTTTGCACAATTTTTCTTCATATTCGTGCTGGGGGCGGTCCGGCAGTGCCGGGGAAATTATGAAATTTTAAGTACAATTTGATAACAGATTTCAATATAAAAAACAGATTTTAAGGATTACTAGGCTTAATTTGTTAAAGGATTTTCTTTAAAAAATAATAAATTATGTGTCATTTAAAAATATTTGAAGAATCAATCATAATTTGTCGATAGGTAACCAATGAGAAAAAAAAACCTAAAACTTTTGTATAACGGGGGAGGGGGGTTAACCAAAATTTTTGCAAACGTTTCTCAACAACGAATTTGACGCCCTTTGTTTGCCTTTTAAAATCGGTTACTTTGCGGTGCGCTTTTTCAAAAAAAACTTTTGAGGGAGGGGGGCGGCGGTGCTGTTAGGCTCCGCCAGGAAATTTTTTTCGGAATTTTTAATGAATTTTATTTTGAAAGGCCGGGGGCAAAATTTTTCTCCTCCTTTATTTCGTAACTCCACAATTCCTTTTCAACTTTTTGCCAAAAAATTTCGAAATTTCATTTTGCTTTTCGACAACTTCAATTAAGGTTTTCTGAAAATATAAATTATTTTTTTAAAACACCAAACCTTCAGCATACATTCGAAATAAATATTCATTTAAAAGGTCCAAATATTCACGATATTTTTGGCATTCTACCTAAATTTTCATTCCAATTTGGTCACATTTCCACGTTTTTATCAATATGCTCCGTTCCAAAATTATAAACTCAAGAATTTTTTTGCCACTTCATCTATTTCCCGTGGACGAATTGAGCTGAAATTTTTACCAAGCATACCTCCCCCATAAATATTAAGAGCCACACAAAAAAATCGGAAAATGTAAAAGAAAAATTTTTTATGAATTTTTTTCGAAAATGGTGACAAATCAGAGTTCCAAAATTATAGACTCAAAATTTTTGAAGACGTGTAACTTATTTTAGAGGGCATGAAAAAATCTGAAAAAATTCATGTAAGCATAACTTTTCATGCTGATCAAAAAAGTCAACAGCACCAAAGTGATCAGATCATTCCTTCAGGGTCGTCTGAAAACCAAAAAATGGCTTGAAATCTGGAAATTTTCAGAAAAAATTCCTAGGGGGTTGGAAAAAAACTTTCGTGGAAGATGAATATGGCGGACAGAAATAGCATAAAATTTGCTACAAGATGCACCAACTTCATCGTCAGGAGTCTCAGCGTACAGAAGTCATAGGGACATGCGGTTTTTTGCATTTTGTAGCCAATTATGTTCTCTTTCTGTCCGCCACATTCGTATTTGACGTAAATTTTTTTACAGCACCCTAGGAATTTTTTTCTGAAAATTTCCCGGTTTCAAGCCATTTTCCGGTTTTCAGATCACCCTGAAGGAGTGCTCTGATCACTTTGGTGCTGTTGACTTTTTTGATCACATGAAAAGTTATGCTTACATGAATTTTTTCAGATTTTTTCATGCCCTCTAAAATAAGTTACATGTCTTCAAATTTTTGAGTTTATAATTTTGGAACGCCTGATTTGGGACCATTTTCGGAAAAAATTCATTAAAAAGATTTTTTCTTTTACATTTGGCGATTTTTTTTGTGTGGCTCTTAATATTTGATATGTTTCATATTTTTGTGTCAATACGCTTTCATTTTCTCAGTTTGGTTCGTGGCTGGCAATGGACTTTTTGCTGAATAAAATATAAGTTTCTCTCTCCCTCGCTCTTCTCGCTCTTCTCTCTCTATCTCCTCTCTCTCTCTCTCCCTCTCTCTCTCTTATCTTTTCTCTCTCTTTCTTCTTTTCACTCTCCGCGCTTTTCTCTCTACCTTTTTTCTCTCTTTCTTTTTTCACTCTCCGCTTTTCTCTCTCTTACTCTCTCTCTGTCTCCCAGTCTCGCGATATTCTCTTTTCTCTCTCTCTCTCCCTTCTCTTTTCTCTCCCTGTCTCCCAATTTCTCTCTTCTTTTTTTCTCTCTCTCTATGTCTTTCCCATTCACTCTCTCTTCCTCTCTCTCCCCTCTTTTCTCTCTCTCTCTCCCCGCTTTTCTTTCTCTCTCTCTCTCTTCTTTTTTCTCTCTCTCTTTGTTTCACTCTCCTCTTTTCTCTCTCTGGCTCTCTCTCTCTCTCTGTCTCCCAGTATCGCTCTCTCTCCTTTCTTTAAATAGACTTTTGCTGCTTAAATTCTGAGCATTTCCACCAAAAATAAAATTGGTAAATTTTTAATTTTTTTTTTCACAAACAATTAATGCTAAAAACATGGACCTGATCTTGTTTCCATGTTGGACCTGACCATGTGTTTTGGGCAAATCCCAAAAAATCCAAGTAGTGTAAAAACCCGAGAAATCAAGCTTTGGGCAAGGCTTGGCCTTGATTATTTTTTGTTATGAAGAGCTATCAAATGTAAAGAAGCAATTAATTACTCAGGAACATTTAAAAGTGTCTAATTAATCAATAAAAATTTTTTTAAATCTTTTTAATCATTTGTAAATTGCTTAAATAAAACATGTTTTTATCACATTAAAACCATTTGCCACGAATAAGTGTTGCTATACTCTCGATTATTTTGTCTGTCACCCTCATTTTTCACCATTTCTTAAAATTTTGGGTTTATATCATTTTTCTTAGGAAAAAAAACTGGAAAGGTAAAGAAACAAAAATTCATTAAAAAGATTTTTTCTTTTACATTTGGCGATTTTTTTTGTGTGGCTCTTAATATTTGATATGTTTCATATTTTTGTGTCAATACGCTTTCATTTTCTCAGTTTGGTTCGTGGCTGGCAATGGACTTTTTGCTGAATAAAATATAAGTTTCTCTCTCCCTCGCTCTTCTCGCTCTTCTCTCTCTATCTCCTCTCTCTCTCTCTCCCTCTCTCTCTCTTATCTTTTCTCTCTCTTTCTTCTTTTCACTCTCCGCGCTTTTCTCTCTACCTTTTTTCTCTCTTTCTTTTTTCACTCTCCGCTTTTCTCTCTCTTACTCTCTCTCTGTCTCCCAGTCTCGCGATATTCTCTTTTCTCTCTCTCTCTCCCTTCTCTTTTCTCTCCCTGTCTCCCAATTTCTCTCTTCTTTTTTTCTCTCTCTCTATGTCTTTCCCATTCACTCTCTCTTCCTCTCTCTCCCCTCTTTTCTCTCTCTCTCTCCCCGCTTTTCTTTCTCTCTCTCTCTCTTCTTTTTTCTCTCTCTCTTTGTTTCACTCTCCTCTTTTCTCTCTCTGGCTCTCTCTCTCTCTGTCTCCCAGTATCGCTCTCTCTCCTTTCTTTAAATAGACTTTTGCTGCTTAAATTCTGAGCATTTCCACCAAAAATAAAATTGGTAAATTTTTAATTTTTTTTTTCACAAACAATTAATGCTAAAAACATGGACCTGATCTTGTTTCCATGTTGGACCTGACCATGTGTTTTGGGCAAATCCCAAAAAATCCAAGTAGTGTAAAAACCCGAGAAATCAAGCTTTGGGCAAGGCTTGGCCTTGATTATTTTTTGTTATGAAGAGCTATCAAATGTAAAGAAGCAATTAATTACTCAGGAACATTTAAAAGTGTCTAATTAATCAATAAAAATTTTTTTAAATCTTTTTAATCATTTGTAAATTGCTTAAATAAAACATGTTTTTATCACATTAAAACCATTTGCCACGAATAAGTGTTGCTATACTCTCGATTATTTTGTCTGTCACCCTCATTTTTCACCATTTCTTAAAATTTTTGGGTTTATATCATTTTTCTTAGGAAAAAAAACTGGAAAGGTAAAGAAACAAAAATTTATTAAATAAAATGAAAATAGAGAGACAAAAGAAAAGGTAAAAACAAAACAAAAAGCTGAAAATTGAAAAAAAGACAGAATCATTCGAAAGGAAAAGGGAAAAAAGTCTAAAAAAAAGAGTCAATCATTTTCTGTCCAAATGTTGAATGACAATTCCAAATATTTTTGGGAAAAAAGCGGAAACAAAAATATTTCTGATCTTTTTTATATAAATTTGGAAAATGAGCAGGAATTAAATTTTGAAATAAAAGAGGAGGAAAATTGGCTCCATGAAAAGATACAAAATGTAATTAAAACAGTCTTTGAACCAAAAGATGTAAAAAAGGTAAAACAATTTTGTAACAGTCAAAAAGGGCAACAACAAACATCAAGTGACAACAATGAAATTGAAGCTGTACGAAGAGAATTTGAGCAAAAAATGGAAAAAATGTGTGAAAATGAAATGAAAAATTGGCAGATTTTATGAAGAAATAGAATAGCAAAAAAAAACAGAAAAAATTAATAAATATAATGTGCAAAGATTGAATAAAGGAATGATGTTAATTAAATTATTTTAATTAGAATGGAAAACAGAAACAAAAAATGAAAGAAATATTAAATGATAAATAAAATTGTAGAAGTAGAGTTAAACATATTTTCGGTTTTTGTAATTATTAAAAAAGTAATAATTAGCACAGATTTTTATAAGGAATTTGTGAAGAAAAAAATTTCAAGTTAATAAAGAAATTTAATCAATTTTGACAATATTTGTTTTTCTTTAAAAACATTTCCGGCGTTTTTCAATTTTGGCATAAAATTTAGTTAGAATTAATGTAAAATTTTAATCAATTTTGACAATATTTGGTTTTCTTTAAAAACATATCCATTCATTTTTCAATATTGGCATAAAATTTAGTTAGAATTAATGTAAAATTTTAATCAATTTTGACAATATTTAGTTTTCTTAAAAAACATTTCCGTTTATTTAAATTTTCACTTTTCAATTTTCATTAATAAGAAAAAGGAGAAGGGGTAGCATTTTGTCATTTCAACCCCGGCGGCGCCTATCGGCACCGCCGGACCCCCCCCCCCGTTGTAACAGGGGTGCGATTTTACCCTGGAAACCGGGCATTTGCCCGGTTTTGGTGGTCCGTGCCCGGTTTTTGCCCGGTTTTTAAAGTTGCCCGGTTTTTGCCCGGTTTTTGGGTTTTTGCCCGGTTTTCCTGTTTCCACTTATTTATTTGAATTTCATTAAACATTTTGCCAAGATTAATAAACTAAAACTTAATTTTTCATTGTTAAGTAATTAAAAATTTCAACGTTGTTCTTCAGTCCCTATTTTTCTGATTTCATTTCCAAAGTTACATTTCAACAATCATCTTCAACTCAAAATTTCGATGTACAAATTTCAAGTGCTGAGGAAGCAATTTCTTATTTAGCCGTTTCAATCTCGAGTGATGAGTTTGGGGTGAGCAAAATTTGGTCATTTTTCGGACAAAATCTGTTAACAAATCGCATTGAAAATTACAAAATTTTTCCCGGCGGCGCCTATCGGCACCGCCGGCCCCCCTTGCGCCCCAAAAGTTTTTTTGGGAAAAGCGCCGCAAAAAAAATCAGCTCGTTTTTCATATTCAGAATCCCAAAATGTTCACAATTATTTTCTTTCATTGCCAAACTTGCTCAAACAGGTGAAAAGTGGTGATAAATATATTGTTTAAATGTTTTTACGTTGTTTTACACTGAACTATTGGCTAAAAAAATATGCCCGGTTTTTTGCCCGGTTTTTGAAAATTTTTGCCCGGTTTTTGCCCGGTTTTTTAACTCGTGCGCCCGGTTTTTGGGTTTTGCCGATCGCATCACTGCGTTGTAAGCCAAATTTTTTTGAAAAAATGCGCCGTAAAAAAAGGGTTTTGAAAAGTAAAAAAGGAGAATTTACATGTCTTGTTTTAATTCCAAGCTAAAAATAAAAGATTATAATTTTTTTCGAATTTTTTAATCAAAATTCCAAAAATTTTGAAAAAAAGCCCGGGCCCGGCGGGCGCCCGGCCAAAATTTTGGACCGGGCCCGGGACGTCCGGTAAAACGGGCTTTTTTTGACCGGGCGGCCCGGGCCCGGCCAATTGTCGAAGCCCGAGCCCGGGCCCGGTCCCGGCATTTTCAAAATTCCGGTCTCTAACAAAAACTAATACATATTGGTTACTTGCATGCAATCATTATTGTGGATTTTATGTAATATTTTTAAATGTATTGACAAAACATATGCTTAATCAAAAATTTCGACAGTAAACAAAGGATGACAGCCACAGTGCGTCGCGACGGCAGAGTGCAAAAAAAACACCCATACGGATTTTGTGAAATGAGTTTGCATGGGAAGTATGTAGTATATAGCGTCAAAACCTCGCGGGTATCTCGCGGGTGCTTACCACACGTACCCAAACCTATGGGAGGGGTGCAACCCTTTGAAGATGCCGCCAAGAACCAAAGCCTAAGGGATGCGTGAATTACTTTGATGTTGCCGCATCAATTTTATGTCCGAATTTAAAGGTCGAAACAATCTTTTCAATCGTGTGTCCGGTGTAAGAAGCCCCTGGACACCCCGAGCCCTTAATTTAGAGAAATTATATTTACGATTATCGGTTTTTGCATTTTTTTGATACAATGTACCAATCAAATGGTCATTTCACCCCCTTTTAATACCCTCTCTATAAATAGCAACCAAAAATAAAAGAAACTGAAAAAATGAACTGCCCTCATAAAATTGAGTGTTGTCATTACTGTCCCTGTCATTACGAGATTTGTAAGAGGTGTAAAATGCACAGTCTTTTGCATTTCGGTACAGTATTTTTAGATAATTTCTGGCTATGCCCCAAATGCGCGATACATGTCCCCTATGAAAAATATAAATAGTTTAAATAAATAAATGTTATGAAAAATGTTTCGCAGTCCGTTAACACTAATTCTCTCGGGGGCTACCGGTAGCGGTAATACCACCCGCTGTCTATTACGATTTTTAAAACATTATAAGGATCTAACATTTTGGGAGTCATTTGTTTGGAAACATTCAGCCTTTCACCCTTGGCTCATGATCTTTCAACTTTAACCCTTATGGCGACAATTGCACGTCATATATTTTTCTTCTCAATAGCAAATGTTAAAAATTGCGAAAAGTTTTTTTGATTTATGAAAAATTTGGGAGATTAATTCTGAACACTTCTAATGAATTCATTCTGCTGGGCGTTCTCCAATTTTTCCCCCGATTTCCTCTTTTTTTCCCATTCTCTGATCACTAATCAGTCAGCCTTTCATCAGTTCAAAAATGAGTTTCTAACAGATCAGACAGATCAAAAAATGAATATTTAGTTGAAACCAAAAAATGATGAACAAATAGCCGTCTCCAAATGTCCAGCGACTGGACCTCCATGAATATTAAATAAAAATATGATTGGGATACTTTGATGTTAATGCATTCCCCAAAACACTGTGTAGCGGTAATTCGAAAATATTGCATCATTTTTTAAATTAAAAACAGAAAAAAATTTTGGAACAACAATTTTCTCGAAAATTTACTCTTACAAAATATAAAGAAATTTTAAAAAGAAAATGAAATAATAGTTGCAAAGAATAAAAAAAAGGGGAAAAGACGACAGAACACTTCTCAATGAAAAATGAATTTCAAATGTGAAGCGATCACCAGAAGAAGAAGCCTGGATTTTTTGCGCAATCAAAAAAAATTATGAAATGGCGACGAATTGAAAGTGCGAAATTTATCATTAAATTCATATTTAAGAGCAGATTTTTTGTCCTCACATTTTGTTTCTGATATTGCTTTTTTCAATTTTTTCTTCTCTTCCTTGGCATTTTTTTTTGTATTTTCGTATATTTTTTCCATTTCTTTTTCAAATTCTTGTCGAAGATTGGCAATAATTTCGTTTTTCTTTGCTGATTTTTGCACGCTTTGATAATTTAATTCATTCTCGTTTTTCAATTCGATATCTATCGAATTGTTTTCAGCACTCCAAAACATTTTTGAAAGATTATTTAGCTTTTCGACGACAATAATTAAATTGGTTTGAATTAAATCAATAAATATTGGCTTCATCAATGCTGGCAATTGTTTCGAAACCTTCGGGTTTTTAGCTTAACAAATTTTGTATCATTATTATTTTAATAAATAAAAAAAATCAAAAACCTTCAACATAAAGTCGAAAGAAATATTCATATAAAATAACCAAATATTCGCGATATTTTTGGCATTCTTGCTGTTCATTTTCAGTATACGCAATTTTTTCACATTGCCAATTCTTTCGCATCAAATACATAACGCCAAGATGAGCTTTAAATTTTTGCGTTAAATTCTTTTTAGTTTTCTCAATTTTGTATAAATCTAAAGAGTAAATTTGACTTAAATAATTTGAATATTCTTTTGCCATTTTAAAGAATTTCTCAAAATTTGTCGCTAATCCTTTGACAAATTCCAAAAATAGAGCATCATAAGTCTAAATTTTGTATTTTTTATTTTCTTTGAATTTTAAGTCTCACCCATGTTCTTTGGGCATCAAAAAATTTCGATCCCATAATTATATAATGCTTGTCACCATTAATTACATTGAATCTCCGTTCTGGTTCATTCTCATTTGTCCTCTCTTCCGCTTTTTTTAACTTTTCCTCTAAATATTCTTCAAAATTTTGTTTAAGTATTCCGTGTAAACTTTCATATGTTTGTCTTTGATTCGCTGTGTCAATTGCCAATTGCAAAATCATTTCATTAATTGGCAATTTTTGTTCATAATTTAATTCCGATGCATAATTCAATTTCTTCTCGTTCAACAATTTTGGTTCAAAATGATAAGCGAACAGTTCGTTTAATTTATATTCATAAGCTCGACTCCAAAATGATTTAAAATAAAATTGCGAAATTTCGGCCAAACATTGCACTGCATAAATTATTGGTCCTTCAATTTCAATTATGTCTTTAAATACAAATTTTGGCTTCACTGTTGGAATTCCGACGTATTCTCTAAACAAATATTCGTACAAAATGTCCAAATAGCTTCGATATTTTTGGCATTCTGTCCGTTCATATTTTTCAAATTCCTGATCAATTTTGTCACATTGCCAATTATTTCTCATATAACGCACAATGTCAATGAGGGTTTCATATTTGTGCTTTGAATATTCACTCAATTGCGTTTCTTGGTGCCCTTTCAACAATGCAATTAGCATTTTGTCGTCTCCCTAATTAACCATGATGACTAGGGCTCGAAATTATATGGATTTACATATTTTTTCTGCGCATGTGCTATGAAGAAAAAGCTCAAAAATAGCATTTCTACGTTAGAATTTTAGATTTGGTGAAGTTTTTAGTCTATAAATCCATTTTTGGGGATTTTCGTGAATAAATACATATTTCGCCATTTTTGAGATTTTAGTCTATATTTCGGGCATTTTTGTCCTTTTTTATGCACATATTTGACGTTTTTAGTTCATATAATTTCGAGCCCTAATGAAGACTTATAATCCTGATTATTTAACTCACTGATGGAATTGAATTTGAAATGTGAATTTGAAAATGATGAATAATGATAAGAAAAAGGAATATAGAAAAAGAATAAAACATAATATTTTCCTTAATAAAAAAAATAATCATATTTTCAAGACATTATTAATAGAATATACAAACTGTAAAATAAGTAAGAGGTTTTGGATATTTATATCTACAGATGAGCATTTACAATTTTATTTTAAAGATTGCGTCATTATTAATAGAATATACAAACTATAAAATAAATGAGAGGTTTTGGATATTTCTATCTACTGATGAGCATTTACAATTTTATTTTAAAGATTGCGTCATTATTAATAGAATATACAAACTATAAAATAAATGAGAGGTTTTGTATATTTCTATCTACAGATGAGCATTTACAATTTTATTTTAAAGATTGCGTCATTATTTAATAGAATATACAAACTATAAAATAAATGAGAGGTTTTGGATATTTATATCTACAGATGAGCATTTACAATTTTATTTTAAAGATTGCGTCATTATTAATAGAATATACAAACTATAAAATAAATAAGAGGTTTTGGATATTTCTATCTACAGATGAGCATTTACAATTTTTTTAAAGATTGCGTCATTATTAATAGAATATACAAACTATAAAATAAATGAGAGGTTTTGGATATTTATATCTACAGATGAGCATTTACAATTTTATTTTAAAGATTGCGTCATTATTAATAGAATATACAAACTATAAAATAAATGAGAGGTTTTGTATATTTCTATCTACAGATGAGCATTTACAATTTTTTTTAAAGATTGCGTCATTATTAATAGAATATACAAACTATAAAA